>JAANDH010000396.1:197469-250226 GCA_011799765.1 Nymphaea thermarum
AGATCTGATTTCCTTGTTGAGATTGGGCTGAATTAATTCAGCATGATCGTCTCCAGTCATTGAGCCGTTATGATCAGCAGGTATGATTTCCTTTTGATTAAGATTGTGCTGAATTAATTCAGCCTGATCTGCTCCAGCCATTGAGTCAGTTACGTGATCTGCTCCAGCCATTGATTCAGCTTTAGGTGATACGTTAACACTTTTTTGGTATCAGAGACCTGCTCTGCTGCACGCTATTCTCTGTGGAAAGTTTCTTCGGATTGCTGATCTCTCATGGCGCCTGAGAAAGATGATTCGTCAACTCCAAACCTCAAATTCCTTCAATGGATGTTCACGTCCTGATTTGGGTGCAGACTTCTCAAGTCCCTATTGTCTTCATCACTCTGACAATCCTGTGTGCAACTGGTCTCTCGACCTCTCACAGGAGGCAATTACCGCATTAGATGGTGATGGCTCTTCCTACCAAAAACAAGTTGGTGTTTGTGGATGGTTCTCTGCCTTGGAGCATCAACTCTCCATAATTCGTATACTGGACTCACCAAAATAACATGGTTCTCTCACGGATTCTCAACTCTCTTGCTCGTGAGATTTCTGAAAGTGTAATCTATGCCACTACTGCTGAGGAGGTCTGCACAAATTTACGTGAACGCTTTGTAAAAAGAATAAGATCAGAGATTAAAGACACACCAAATAGTGGGGATGTGAGTGAGTTGCACGTCAGGTTCTTGTAGTAAGTACTAGACACGTTGCACCATTGTTGTCACACCAAATAGGGATGTGAGTGAGTTGCACGCCAAATTCTTGTAGTGAATATTTCATCCAGAGAGTTAACAGCTTTAGCAGCAGCGTTTGCAAATGCTCCATATTCGGCTTCCTTAGATGAAACTCAAATAGAATCGTGACACCATAGGTGTTGAGACAGGTCCAACTGCAGCCATTTGAACTTTAAGAAGAAGATCCATTATATATATCTGTTGACTGGAAATGATTCCATTTGGAACCTCTTTAGCTTCAATGCAAGAAAAACCTCTTTAGCTTCAATGCAAGAAAAAAAAAAAGAACGCTTCCCATGATCTTTAATAGCAAACTCTATTCCAATATTTGAAATAAGAGTGAATATGGCTTGATCGATGGATATCTCTTTACTTTTTTGGCGCCGAGTTTCTGCCTTTTAGCCTTCTATTATTACGTTTCCACGAGTTTATTTTTTTACCTTCACATTTTTCATGGAAATTGTTGAGCTCCTTTTAAGCTTAGATGTGATCTTTTACATTGATAAGTATTTGGATTGTGTTTGTACATGAGATTGTCGAATCTACTTTAAAGAACCTGGAAGCTCCTACCCAACCCTTCATCCACATAATACAAGGCCTGTTTTAGTGTTTGAAGGTGCCGTCTTCGTTGTGCTTCAATTTGCGTGTCAGTGGCTTTGTTTGTAGCACAATAAGTTGAGACTCGAAAGGTTTGAAACGGTGATTGGTCATCTGTTAACTCCTACCCAATCCCATTATGCGAACCCTCTTGGGAATTTCAGCGTCAATAAAATCTACATGTCAATGGGGAGATAAATTTCTTTTGAATTGATCCAAATTATTTCAAAAAACATGACAAATGGGTTTTTTTAGGTGTATTATTAATGGGTATTCCTAGCTAAGTGGGTGCTCAAAAGCAATCAGTTAAAGACATTTTCTTAACCATTTGGTGATATCATTATGCTTGCAACAACTTTTACATGGTAGAAGTGCATTGACAGTGGCGAAGCGAACTTTTAGCTGGTGTGGGCAATTGCCTACACCAGCCCACAAAATTTACTTACATATAAAATCTTCATAATTTTCAGTTTTTTTACATAAATGTTAAATGCCTTTTTACCAGACAAAACCCAGACAAAACCCAGTTTTAATGTCATTTAAACATTCTTAAAATAGTATTTTGGGGCAAAACCAGGATTTGTCTCTCAAAATCTGGTTTTAGGTTCAAGTCCAAACACCTTCTTAATAATTTTTTTGTGGACATTTGGGAGCGAGGGCAGAGAGAGTGTGTTAATTATAAGATCACGAGGGTTGGAAAATAATAGCACTTTTGATTGGACCGGATCCCGACTTGGACTAAACCTGAAGTGGATTTGGGCCAGTTTCGAGAACTATTTTTAAATGTATTAATTTCGAAACTAGATATTCAAATTTCAATTTTGGATATGGTTTTGGATTCAGATATTCACATTTGGATATATAAATGTCGGATTCCGATATTCAAATCTGGATATATAAATTCATGTTTGTTTATCCATTTTCCATGTTATTTGTCTGACTTGGTTTTTATTATAAAAGTCGGATCCGGATCAGATATAGATTTAAAATTTAAAAGTCAGATTCAAATATAATATGGAAGTTTTTTATTATCATTTGAATACAAATTCATGCCTGAACCTATAAACAAATAAGATATAGAACATATCTATATAATAAACATAGCTTATACAAACCCACAAAAAGTATTTATTTTTATATTGATGCTTGGGACGATTCTTCTTATTTATGCATTGATGCCCTTTAAAAGTTTATTGTTTTTATGTTTTCAACAGTTGAAAACAATTTGGATGGGTATATTTGTAATTTATATGTTTATTTGCTAACATGTTTTTTTTTCTCGAACAGCTGTTCTTTGTGAATTTCATACGAACTTTAGGTGCTTATTTGATGTTTTAAAAAGATAGGTACTCATTTGTTATTTGCCTATTTATTGGGGGGGGGGGGATTTTATAATTTGATCGATAGGTAGGATGTTAAAGTCGCAAGAACCTGAATTACCGTTTGCGTTGTCGTCATAAGTTACGGCGGTTGGGGGAAACATAGCATTTTAAATGAAGCAAATACAAGGACCGATCATGTGCAAGCGCGAGAGTGAGAGGAAAATTCTGGAAAGGAAGAGATTATCTTGATGTTTTCCATACAATGAAGTAAACAACTCGTGCATTGCTGTTCTAACATTATTCTATTTATTTTCTGCAGAACTACTGGTTATCTTTGTCTACAACAATGGCAACAGTTCGATCTCCAGAGAAAGTCAGCACACAAATCTTGACGGTTCCGCAGACATTAGGGTCAAACTCTGGATGAAGAACAAGAAGTTTGTTTGGATGTCATTGTCTGGGGATTGTACCCCTCAGAGAGGAGGAGGTGGCGGTGGCGGTGGAGGAGGAGGAGGTGGCGGAGCGAGTGGAGCATAAAGAGGCCCGCCGAAGATCGCCTCAAACAGCCAGCAGCAGCACAATATTGAGAGCCTGAAATTGAATTCAGTCCTCCCCAGAAGTCAATTACTTCAAACAAAACAAGCATATAATGGAATGAAAGCACCCAAAACAAAGTCCAAGCTTAACTTACACATCTTTGATGCATGCGGAGCAGTAATCGCCCCGAGGTGCTGCTGGTGGGGGTGGTGGAGGAGGAGGCGGTGGCGGTGGCGGAGGAGGAGGTGGCGGTGGAGGTAGGAGTGGAGGTGGGGGTGGGGGTGGTGCTAGTGGAGGAGGAGGTGGTGGTGGCCCGTGAGGATGATGAGGACCATGAGGTCGCATTCTGCAGTTCAGTAACTATGGCCTGTTTCCCTTCTGCTTTATAGATGTTGATGCTTACAGCGGATGGTGACCTCTTTCTCTTATTTAGCCAACGGACAGGAAGGAAGTACAGGGGCGGAGAAGGATGTGGGTAGTTTGGTGGGGAGCGGGGGAAGGAGATGACTGTAAGCATTTAAAGGGGAGGAAGAAAAACCAACAGAAATCAGATGCTCCAGAACCGTCCTTCCCCCGTTTGACTGGTTGCTTCACCGGCCATTCTATCTCTCTCTCTCTGGTTTCTCCGATGCCTCTGCAACTAGAAATCCAGAAAACAAGGATGTAAACAAGATCCAGCTTCACCAATTCTGACCTGACCGGATCCTATTTCATCTGATCAGATTCCAGACCCTTTTTTTTTTTGAAAACCCAATTTCGCACCCCACTAGCAATATAAGATTTAATGTTTATGTGTTTTCTCGCAGGATCGGATCCCCTTTTGTCTATCTGATTTGCATTGGAATTCTGGCTTAAATTTTTGAAAATTATTTCCTAATCGGACTAGCATAAAATATGGCATCTATAAAAACTACAGTGTGTTTGTTTCACCATAGATCTGAGATCCGCAGTCATTTGAGATCAAAAGGATGATCATCAGATATCACAAGAATTTCAGATTTGTAGATTTAAGGTTGGACAATAACACCCCCTTAATCCAACCTTAAATCCACAGTCTTTTACATCTAACTGGATTTAATATCCTGCTATTAAGATCCTTAGGCCGTGTTTGTTTGCCTCGGATTTAAGATCCCTCGGATCGCAAGCTTGACAGGCAAAAGGAGGCATCCGGGATCTCGCTCTTCTCCTCAACTGCCATGGTTGAGGGTTTTGCCCGCCTGTCTTCGGTTCTCTTTATCCCTCTTGCACCGCTCTAACCTAACCTTCTTAGGTGGGTTGGGGTTTGGATGACACTCTCATCTAATTCAGTTTTTTTGAAAACTTAGTTTTATGAAAACCAATTTTTTTAATGAGTTTTGAAAATTTTTCTTTTTTTTTTTGGATTATACATTCAAAACCTGAATAATAGTAACGGGTGCCAGGCTTTTTGCTTTTTTTTTTTTTTTTTATAAACCAGGTTTTGTCAAGACTCAAACTGAGTTTTTTTCTTTTTGACAATAACCTGAATACTCTAAAAACCAGGTTTTGGAGGCATCTTCCTTTGCTTTCAATAGTTAGATGGGTCTTTTCTTTGCTTTTTGACTCCGTTGTCTCCATTAAATGTTTAAGTCTGGCAAGCAGAAGAACAGACAAAGGAAAGAAACATTTGATTTTTTGTTTGCGTCTGCTGCTAAATTTTCAAGCTACCGCGTCTCACCAGTTTTTTCGTTGACGACCGATGGCTTTTCTTCTTGTCCTCTTTAGGTCATTCCTGAGAAAGAGTGTCGAATGGGATTCTTGTCCGTTTAATCAAAGCATAATTTGGACGAAAGAATATTTTGTTAATTTATTTAACAACAAATGTCATGTTTCATAGTCTTTTTACTTTTATTTCATTTTCAATTTTCTTTTTACAACAAGTTTAATTTTTCATTATGAATTAAAGGTATATTGGCTATTAACCATATTGACACAAGAAAAATAGTGCACCAATATGACACATATAATATAACCAGGTTCAATCGCAGCCCACTAGTTGTTCAAAGACAACACAGGTTACTTTTGCCCTTATCAATTACTTCTTGAAAGAGGCATAGGCATGAATATTGTTAAGGGGTTTTCAAATAAGAGGTTTTTCTTGAATATTTTTTAGCAAAGCTGAAAATATAAAAAAATAGTGAAAATTTTAGAAAAAAGATCATAAAAACTAGAAAAATGTAGAAAAATGAAAATTTGGCAGGAAAATGTAAAAGATAACCTGACAAAATAATAAAAATGATGTCTTAGTAATGACAGACATGAAAATAAATAATTTAAGTTTAAGCAAAAGTAATGACAAAACACAAAAATAATGTGAAAAAAAAACATGAAAACTTCAATGTGGAGTTAAAAGAAGGAAAAAGACGGCTTTTTTTCTTCATCATTGGTTTTAACATTGTTATTTATCGGTTCTTTTCCAAAAAAAAAGAAAAAGACGGGTTTCTTTGTTGGGTCATCAGCAAAATCATGCCACACCAGATTCTACGATCATTACTGTAATTTTTGTGCTAATCAAGCATGACAGAATCAACGGATTGATATCAAGAATGGAGAACGCAGAAATTTTATGAAAGCTTATGTCCATTAAGAGGAGGTACAGCTACAAGAGATCTTCGCCCTTACAACGAATCAAACCCTGCTAGAGGTTTAGAACAAAATTACAGAAAAAATTCTATACATCAGGAGGACATCCAAACCAGTAAGAAAAGCTCGGCATTGCAAGGTTGACAACATAGCAACAGTTTCAAAACTTGGGGGAGTTTGAAAAATGGAAACTCTAGCAACCATTTTTAAGATGGTTATATTGCAGACTGCTCCGCCTTCCATGAATCTTCAAAGCCAGTTCAGCTATATTTTCTTGTTGGCAACCGCCAACCAAGAAAATATTCATGTCAGGGCGGTGGCAGGGGGCCGTCAGGGGCAGGTTACAGAAACTGATTAAAAAAATCAAACTTCTGGCAAATATTATTCGAGAACAAATATGAAAGCCAACAAAACAAGCTTCAAATCTCCATATCCATAAAATTTCATAGCGGAAAGGCCATGATGATAATGTATTTAGCTACATCTTGAGCATAAACGGCCATCTAACCATGTTCTGCAGAATTTCATGGCAGAATTTTGGTTGCCCATAAGCCCGAATTTGTTTAATATCAGAGCGGTATGATATGATACCGAGGATTCATTCAAATACATTTTCAGCATAAACAAGTTCCAAATTCTTATTATGTTACTGCAAAATATTTCATCATAAAACAAGTTATTGCATCTCTGATTTTATTCTTTGACCTGGATCTGATTGATGCCGGATCAAACAATATAGCATCATCATAATTTTAGTTGAAAAAAACTCTCGGAATTAATCCCTATTTCTACCAATTCTCAAGAAAAGAACACACACAGTACTTGATCTTTCTGGACTTGAACGACCTCAAAATAATGTGGCAGGAAAGGTTTAAATTATACCCAAGCTCCGGATCTTTGTTTCATCAAATTCAGAAGCAAATCCATGGATGTCCTCATTTGGTTCTTACAGTAAGGTGATCGATTACATTTTGAGCAAAAACCAGCTCCAAATCTCTGTGTACTGTAACAACAAAACTGTGGTATCATAACAATGAAACGATGCTAACATTCAATTTATTCTTTCCTTGAATTTGGTCGTTTCGAGTACATCATGTCAGAAAGATATTGTTTACAGATAAACATAAACAGATTCCAGATGATTGTTTCTGTGAAATTGAACAAGAAATTACATATGGTACAGCAAAGCCAGAAACCAAAGGAGAAGACAAACAATTGGAATCAAACAGTTGGGGATCAAGCAAGATCGTCATCTGATTACAAGCAAGAACCAAGAGCGTACCACTAAAATCAAAACCGATCAGAAGGGCGGAGGTGGTGGCGGCCCAAAGGGTGGACAGCACCCGCCAAAGCAGGCCTCGAAGATCCAGCAACAACACATTATCTGCAGACTGAAACAAAGCAGGAAAAAATAAAAAACGGAAAACAAAATTCATCGCGCTCATGAAATTTTTCTGAAGGAATTGTTTCATATGGAAAATATGTGATGAACACACGAATTCTTTCAAGGAATCGATAGAATTCTTACAGCTGCTGCAAGCACCCACCGAAGCCGTAACCGAAGCCGCCAGGCCAGAAGTTACCCAACATGGGCGGCGGAGGTCCTCCCCACGGTCCGAAAGGAGCCGGTGGCGGAGGTCCTCCCCATGGTCCGAACCCAGGTGACCCAAACCCAGGTCCAGGCGGTCCGAAGCCAGCCCCCCAAGCTCCGCCGCCGAACCCAGGTCCAGGGCCGCCTGGACCGAACCCAGGCCCCGGACCGCCTGGTCCGAACCCACCAGGGCCGCCAGGTCCTCCAGGTCCCATGGCCCTAAACGCAGAGACGAATCGGCTGCTTCCTCTGCGAAACTGATCGCGAACTCAAGATGGTCGGCGATGGCGTTCAGGTTAGCTTAAGATGGCGGGAAAACTACCAGTCCTTCTCTGACCAGCCGGTATGGCTTGTGATCATGCGGTCACCTGCTTCCCCTCCTCATGCCATGTTACTACCTGATAAAACTGTAGATCAAGCTCTTCTCACGTTCTTTCGACACTTTTACAAAATCAGGAATATGCTTTTTCCGCTGGTTTCTGAGCTACGGCTTACTTTACGGATGTTCCAAACCGGCCAACATATTATTTTCAACGGCACTTCTAATTTGAAACTCCCTTGGAGACGATGACTCTTTTGTTAGTTTCGATATCGAATTATTAAGTGTCACGCTTCCCTGCTTTTAAATAATTTTTTTATGTATAAAATTTATAATTAAGTAACATACAGCCCAGTTTTTTTTTTTCTCAAGGGAATTACCATTTTACCTTCTCTTGCTATTACGATATTAATTATTTTTTGATCTTATATTTCTTTCTACATAAATTGAAATATGAAATGAAAGAGGTTAAGCAGCTACATCATTTTATGCGATTATACCTTAATTCAAAAATTTTATGATTATTAACGCTCACTCAGGTGATCTGGAGAGTATCAAGGATATTTCATGCTACCTTTTAATAATAGAATAAGAGGGCATAAGTTTTCACTTTTTTTCCCATAGGGTGACACTCCTGTTATGTTTAAATCTATCTATTTGGATTGATTGCGCTTGTGTTGAGAGAGCAGCTAGTTTGAAAAAATCATTGTTCTACTTCTTAATTTTATTGAGATTTAAACTGAAACTATTAGAGGATGGGTTGAGATCTACCGAATCAGTAGTCATGGATCAAGTTGTTACAATTCCGATATAAAATCCATATTTTTTTTTTATTGAAAATTCACTAAGATCTCAAATCATCTCAGATCCAACATTCAAAGCCATCAAATAGCCTCGATAAAAATGTCATTTACCTTCATCAAAACTGGTTGTGTGGACTTGATTTAATGAAAAAAAGACTGAAATTCAAGATAAAAGGTAAAACCCATGTGTTTCGCCCCAATAACTTTATACCCCAAACTGTGTGTCCATTGGCCCACATGGTTGACATTTTCGGCTCAAATTCGTAAAAGATACTTTAATAAAGTTCTAAAAAAATGAAAGAAACTTTTAGAAAGATTATTGATAAATTATCCCACATGGGAATATGTGCATCACGCGGTTTCTATTAATAAAATATAATTTTCTCATGACCCAGCAGCCGTTTGGAGATCATTTTTAAACTTTTCTTATAACTAAAAAAAAGAAAATAACCACTCCGTCGTTGTTGAGAACGAGGATGTAAGTTTAATTGAGTTAAAAGAGTCCCGTCACGAGCTAAAACTGAAACTTGATTGTTGTTGTTTATATTGAACAATTATCTCATTAATGACCTTTCTTTATAAATTTTTGAAGATCTCTCACGATCTTCACAAAACTCTACTTTTAGAGTGTTACAATATAAATATAATATATCAATTGGCATGAGTTTAAAGAAACAAGTAGAGCTCTAACTCAAAGTACTGAGTCAAGCTCCACCTCATAAAGCTCGACTCATGCTTGAACCAACGTGACTCAAGCAGAGATCGAGTTGGCCGAGCTCCAGGCTCGTCTTGTACATTTCTGTTTATTGATTCATTCTCTTCGTTCTTTGTGAAATAGATCAGCAACGTTATGGGTTCCAGAGGTTTCATTCTTGTTCCATTAAAAATTTTATAATTTACTATAACTATTTATTTTTGAAATATTATTGGGACGATCTTGAATATACTATAATACTTTAAATACAAAGAGTCACATCTCTATTTCAAGTAAAACTTGGTCTTATTATTATGCAAAAAAGAATGACGATTTTGTCATGCGAAGTTAGATATCAGTCTGCATACAATTTAAATAGTAGATTTTGTAGTCGAAAAACAGTAAGCTGGTCCTATGATCATCTTTATAGTCCTATAAGTTCTATAACAGTTTTTGTATTAAAAAAAAAAAAAAGAAAACCTAAATTGTAGATCAAGCTATTATAAAAGATATGTTTACCTAAATTATAGACGAAGCTACCATACAAAACAAAATATATCTTCTCCATAAAGGCATAAACCATACGAGCTAGCCATCAAATTGAAAAGCAGAGATAGATTCCTCCGTTCATGTTGCCGGAGTTCGGAAGTGGGAAATGGCCGTCTCCGGCGATAGCCCGCTGTTTGAAGGTGGAAAAGATTATTTCACGGCGTCAAAATGATATGTTTCTCAAATGAGACGGGAAAATGAGATGGCAGCAAAGATGTGAGCTAGAAAATTTTCATTAGAAGTAACCGAATTATAGTTTTAAAGTTTTATTAAGGACATAAATATAATTTTTCAAAATTTTATATATGCTTAAACCTCCTATTTTAAACACATATGTTATTAGCAACTATTATTAACACGCTTTATGTCACCAACATGTGAACGCTTGTTCCCACCTTTTCATAGATGAGTATTTTTATAATTTTATGGAGATTATTTTTTCGAGTTCCACTTTTTTCTTTATAGGGGATTCTTCATTCTTGAATATAACAAATAAGGGCATTTATAACATAAGGTCTCTTTTTGAGAGTCATCGCATATAACCTACTAGTCACGCTAATATCAAAACAATTAGAAGAAAAATAAAGTTTGTTTCCTTTACATCACATAGATTACCCATTGTTTAGATCAGGTTGTTAATTTATTATGATATTTTATTTACGTTTGCATTAATACAATAATCAACAGACGATACAAAGCAAGACAAGTTCTTTTATTATGACATTATATTGTTGCTGATGAAATGCCATAACACCTAAGTCAAACTCGATATAATGCAAGGGTTCAACTATAGTTTCAAAATTTTAACATAGAATTTTTCAAAATTTTGGACTAAATTTTTTAAGTTTACATATAAATTAATTTTTTTAAAATTTGAGAAAGAACCAAAGCCGTCCCCCACCTACCTCCACCCGTTGATGGAACGCTAAGCGCACCGTTGTTGGTGCCCTTCAATTTCAATTTGGGAGAGCTGTAAGTTTGAATTTGAAAATAATAAAGTGCATCAGAAACATCGGTCTTCATAAATCAGATTGCTTTTCATTAAAAATTCGAAACATTTTTCCCATGTTGGTATGGGATAGTGAATCGACTTGTCATTACTAAAAAAAACTGATCAGAACCAAAATGTATTTCAGCCTGCTTAGCAATTCAAGGTTGGTTGTTGTCGAGTAAAATCATAGAGCTAATGTCTACGGAAGGTTTTCATGCAAAAAATTTGAGTTCTGGAAGTCACTTAGCTCATGTCAATTTAATTTTCTGCGCAAATATTTCTATGTATTGACCCCTTTCAGTGTCACTAATATGCATCATATCGAGAAATATCCAACTGTGGAAGTTTGTGTTGATATTTTAATATAAGTGGAGTGGTTAGCCATGAACGCCATCATCTGATCTGGCACCTTCATGCGTCAAAGAATAAGGAGCTCCACGTTCATCGAAAGACGACAGCAACTCAGTAATTCAATGGGCTACTTCATTTGTCCATCTTCTTCAATATTTCAACGGTGAACGCCTTTATGATCCTTCTGTGTTTGTTACGTCTAATATTTCAGTCAGTAAAAGTTGGTGGTTTTTTCTATTTTTGATAAAGAAACTGGTTGTCTTCTTACCCTGTCACTGATCTATATAAAAAGTGAGCCGTCCCTTACGTTGGTAGCGGTAGATCCTCAAAGCCGTAGAGAAAAAGGAAAGTTCAGACTTCAGAGGCGTCTGGTTTGCTGTCAGTACACGTTTTTGACCGATCCGCCATTGTTGTGGCTCTACGTTACAAACTCTATCTCCCTCTGCGAGATCGTAACTTGGGTACTGTTTAGTATTGTGATTAGCCCCCTCATTGTGGTGGTTTCTGGCTTCTCTCTTCTGATTAATGTAAAAGAAAGGGAATGCCTCCAAACATGCGTCCTCTGAATTAAAGACATACCGTGCAACAGTAAATGCAGACAATTTGGCTCAATTTTCAATGTGTGTGTAGTTATTATACGACTGATGAGAGAGAAGAACCGGATACCGAGGTTAATTGTGCTGCGAAAAGAGTCTTTGAAAAGTAAGGGGGAGGAGGGAACGGACAGGTCACCTTTTTGGTGTGTCTTTCACAAAAGAGAGCGCGTTAACACTGTTTCTGCTAGAAGCTTCAATCCCCTTCCTCCTCCTCTCTCTCTCTCTCTCTCTCGCTCTCTCTCTCTGTGCACCAACGGTGATATTGACATGAGAACGCTTTAACCACTCAACACCTCTCTCTCTCTTTTTCTGCAGAAAGAAAGCAGCAAAATGGTGGGTTTTCTGAAAACCAAATGCGTGTTTCTTATTCTCTGCCTCTGTGTCTTCTTCCTTCCCACGCTCTGCTTCCATGCGGAGACCTTCTCCTTTGCAGGTATGGTTTAGCTAAAATGTGTGTGGTTCGGATCATGTGCGGAGGCTTTTTCATGACTGTTTATGTCGTGCGTGTGTACAGGGGAGGTGAGTTTCAGCTTCGTTGTACCACAAAGGAAAGGAGAACAGGTGAGTCGTAGTTTTTTTGACACGGAGAGGAGGGTTTTGGCAGAGATTGCGCCTTCTCCAGGGGAGGCTGTGAAGGAGAACAGCTCGTTCATCCTTGCTGCGAGTCGAACTTACAGGAAGGACCCATTGGACGGCTTCAAACGCTACAGTGGGGGATGGAATATCAGCAGCATTCATTATTGGGCTGTTGGTTTCTCTCTCTCTCTCTGCATTTTTCTTTCGTTCTCCGTTTGATTGTATGAACTATGATCCTGTGGTTATGACTTATGAGTCTCTGATTCAACTTCTGCAGTCGGTTGGTTTCACGGCAGCCCCACTCTTTGCCATCGCTGCTGCTTGGTTCGTGATCTTCGGTCTGACACTATTTTTCGTTGTCTGCTGCTATTGTTGCTTCCCCGAGCGGAGGCGTGGCTATCCTTATTCCAAAACGGCCTATGCTCTATCCCTCTTCTTCCTCATCGTTTTCACCATCGCTGCCATGTACTCAATCATCTTCTACCAAGTTCCTGCCGTTTTCTTTTTCTTTTTGTTTTTTCCGTACATTTCCTGAACTTTCTTTCTGTTTGGTTGGTCAGCGTGGGCTGCGTGGTGTTGTACGACGGGCAGGGCGAATTCCACAGCAGCACTACAAGTACCCTCAATTATGTCGTTGGTCAGGCGAATCTCACAGTTAGCAATCTGAGAAACTTTTCCAATTACTTGGCTGCTGCCAAGACAATTACAGTGGATCAGGTCTTTCTTCCTGCGGATGATCAGAAAAAAATTGATACAATTCAGACCAAGCTCAATTCCACTGCTAATGATCTTGAATACCAAACAAAACATAACTCTGATGGTATTCGGAATCTTCTAGACTCCGTGTAAGGATTGAGTTACACCCTTGAGTTATTTTGGAGCGATTATCTTTATTATTTCTTACTGCTGTAGTGGGTAGGCGATTTGATATCCTGATTGTACCACGCCTTTTGGCAATGCAGGCGGCTTGAGTTGATTATTATTGCTGCTGTGATGCTCTTGTTGGTGTTCCTGGGGTTTTGTAATCACTGACGACTCAAAATAGTTTAATTTCTTGCACCTATTGCATTATAACGTTCTGCTAACGTACCCTTTTCGGTTTCTTCCTTGCAGTATTTTCCATACTCGGACTGCAAGCTCTTGTCTATATGTGAGTCAAAAAAGTTGCCTGAAAGCACTTGAACTTATGTTTATGTTATGGTGTTTAAATATTTGAGTGCTTGCAACCATGACCTGGTTCAATCTGTCATGTTTGTGCAGCTTGGTGATTGGAGGATGGTTTCTTGTTACTGGTACGCTGATCTTATGTGGTGTATTTCTTATACTCAACAAGTAAGTTTTTTTAATGTAAATTTCATAAGCCTGTTTTTTTCAATCATTATATTGATTAATAGTCGCCAACAGTAATATCTCCGTTAAGAATGCTAATTTCTGTATTCTGATTAATATCTACCAGAACTTTGCATTTGACGATGAGCTTGCATCATGTTACCAAGCTGACAGAGCTCAAAGAGTTTAGTTCTGTAAAGCGACATGCATGATGGATGAACCATCCATGCGAAAATTGAGAGATCAACTGTGATGTTTCAGTTACCTTAAATGCAGGAAAATACACTATATATACCATGGGCAACCTTGTGCCAGGATAACATGGTTGTGTATCTAACTAATTATGGTTAACCTTTGGGAAAAGAGTATGAGCTGTGTCGTCACTTCTGATTGGTCCTTTTGTCTTCTGAGTGATCTTGTCTTCTGTTGTCACCGAGGAAAGATGACCTTCAGTTCCTAACCAACTTTTATGAAAGGCATTAGTTCCTGTACTGCTCCTCACATATGTATATTATGTTCTGTTTGGAACCCACATGTCAGTCATCTCATTAAGACATTATTCTTGAATATGCTTTGCTTCATTTGCATGAATTGTTATTAGCATGCCAATGTCCCATTTCAATTTTATGTATGTATTTGATGTGCTATTAAAACATTACCTTTTGCTGTATCTGTTTCTTTATTCTAAGAAATAAGCATGTTATGATTCATGTGCATATTGTCCAAAAATTGACTGAAATAGTGACATTTTGTTAATGCATATCTCAACAAGTGATTAGGCCTGGACAGTGAAATTTTTGAATGCTACAATTTGTTGGAAATAAGTATTCTTTACTTAGGAAAATAACTGGTAAGGGACAAAACATGAAGGTTTATGTGGGCTTGTTTCCTATAGCATATGATTATGAATCATGGAAGTAATCTATAGTCCTTGGGTGTTTAAATGCTAAAAACACTAATAAGCATCAGCTGGAGGCCAAAACATAATCTGCAGTAAAGTTTGCCCTTAATGTTTTGCATTGCAGTTGGAAAGTCCCACCATCACTTGATTGGAGTATTCGTTCGCAATTGTCTCTGTGTGCTTGCCTAGTTTTGCTAGCTGCACATTTCAACAAAAGATGGATAGCTACTTCTCTTAGAAATATTTTCCACAGGGCAGACACTAGGTGTATCTGTGTGTTACCACTCCTGAACACCAGTAAAGCCTCCCAAATGCTTTTTCTGGTGCAACAAGAGATGCATGTGCTTAATCCTGAACTCATTTTCCTTCTAGCTGCCGAATCTCTTGAACTGATCCACCTAAAATGTTTGGACTTTTTGTAATAGCGGATTTTGTACTTTCACTGTTAAAATGTTCTACTGGAGTCTGCTTGTGTTTCTGCTGTTATGTTTAACTATTTTAATTTGTTAGATTACTTGGCAAAGGAAAAAAGAAACTACTATTTGTTTAGTTTGAATGTGGTACTTTTCTTCTTGAATGCAATTCTATTATGGTAAAGAAATTGTATTGGAAAATACCTATTAAACTTTCTTTATTTGTAGAATGTATGGTTGATTTCATTAGGCAACATGTAGTTTGTCAGTTCTATCCTTTGATTTTATACATTTCTTTATTTGGGACATATAGTGAGAATTCCTACATAAACTGAATACTCACACACTTTCTACAAGGGGAAACATTTTCCAGGTTTATATTGTACTTTTGTAATGTTTTGTATGATATCTGCGGTTCAATATTTTATATGATATTTTCAGTTCAAGGTACAGAAAAATAGTAAATAGGAAAAGGTTGGTGTTTCGTTTAGCATATGATTTTCTTCTGAAAACATTGTCGTTGACATTTCAAGTTTTGTTTTAGGAGAATCGATAAATCAAGAAGCTAGTTGTTGCTGGTGAAGTTTAAATTTGAAAACATGCACTCTTGAAAATTCATGAATTTGTACTGCTTAATGACGAACCTTAAGTGGTTGAAACTGCATTTACTAATTTCTTATCGGCTTAATACATTGATCTTTTTCTTTTCTGTTGCTTATATTTTAGTCTACATAATTGAGTCTAACTGAAGGGCTTTCCTTGTTTATGCCAGTGCTACCTCAGATACGTGTGTTGCAATGGATGAGTGGGTCATGCACCCAACTGCTAAAACTGCTCTAGATGACATACTCCCTTGTGTTGATATTGCTACGGCCAATGAGTCTCTTTATCAAAGCAAGAAAGTTACCTACCAAATGGTTAATGTTGTCAATCAGGTCATTATGAACATCAGCAATCAGAATTTTGTTCCTTCTCTTGCTCTATTTTATTATAACCAATCGGGACCTTTGATGCCCACTCTCTGCAATCCTTTTACACCTGATATGATGGACCGGCAATGTCAAGCTGGTGAAGTAGACTTTGACAATGCAACACAGGTTAGTGGCCTTCATTCATACAGCATTTGAATATACTCATTGTCAATTAGTGTGTTTGTATTTTGTAACAGAAACTTCGTCTGCTTTTGCAACTTTCTCCAGACTAATTTCTGCTTTCTCCAGGTTTGGCAAGGATATGTGTGCAAGGTCTCATCATCTGGAATATGCAGCACAGTCGGCCGAATCACACCATCCATCTATACTCAGATGGCAGCAGCAGTCAATGTGAGCTATGGCCTGTACCACTATGGCCCATTCCTGGTGCAGTTAGAGGATTGTTCTTTTGTCCGTGATACATTTTCTACTATTAGCAAAACCAAATGTCCTGGCCTACGAAAATACAGCGGTTGGGTATACGTTGGCTTGGTCATGGCCTCTGCAGCTGTGATGCTCTCCTTGATTTTCTGGGTCATATATGCTCGAGAAAGGCGACATCGCAAGTTCAGTAAACTCCCTTATCAGATCCCTCAAGGACTGTCATCAAGGAAGGCTCCATAGGTTCGGCGTAAAAAGCCTAGGAATTTAACACCATTGAATCTGAAGATGCAAGGTCGAGGGCATGTACATATACATTTGCTTCAGTGTGATGAGTGCTGAGTTGTAGGGATAAGATGTGTATTTTACTGTACCTCATCTTCCTTTTATAGTGTGAATTAGATAGTATCTGTCTGTCGGACGAAGTCCCCTCTGTCTGTCCTGTAATGAATGGCGTGGATGCTGTGCTGAATCTTGTGGTAATCTGGAAGATTGTGGCAACTTTGGACATGCCAGACTTCCAATTTGATTGATGCTTCTGTTGGGGAACAGGAAAAATTAAAGCTTATTGTTGGGTTGTCTGATCTCTAGGTATAGAAATGATGAATGCACTTATGATTTGTAGCTCCACTTCTCCGTTGAATCCTGTTCCTGTGCAGATGGTCTCTGTGAAGTCACTAGATTGGATTCTGCTCAAAATATTTCAGTGCTGTTCACGTTATATAGACTGTAGAATGGTGGTATCTAGTGAACCATATAATGAATTTCTGGAAGCCTGGAAGCAAAGCTTCAGCCATGGTTGGTGTTGGGGAGGCCCTAGCGATACATCCAAAATATTTTTCCTCTCACAAGAATAAGCTACGGACAGAACACAGACCGTGGCTCAATTCAAATTGGCTCCTAAAATGTTCAGATCATCGGCGCTGGTTTTTTGTCTTTTAAAGTAAATTGAACGGTCCTTGTTAATGTTCATGACTGAGCTGCATGGCAAAACTATAAGTTCATCTGCTCTTATGAACTTTTCTTTTCGTCTAGATAAGAGAAGCCACCCTTGGATCTGAGGGACCTGACCACATTAACTCCAAGAGGAGCCACTTTGAGTCGAGCGGCCTGACCGCACTAGTTGCTGTCTCTTGCCACTTAATACTGTCACATGAAAGGCAATCTTATGCTGCAGAAACCTTTATGTGGTGAATGCGCCTCTGCATCTTGAAAGGTACTTGGATCAGGGTTCTGCAAATTGAAAGACCTGTCTGCTGCTTCAGTGATTCTGCTTAGTGAGTCACTAATAAATATCGTTATTTATGATAAAATGAAAAGAATGTATAAGAATAGTTAAAGATGAAAACCTTAGAAAGACTCTGAAAAACAACAAAATATGAAAATTCTATGCCCTTTAGTTTTCTACCAATTACGTGTCCCGTTGGGTTCTGTGTTTGTTAACAAAATATACAGATATAACGTGCAAAAGTTTCAATTTTCACGCTCACACCAACTAAATGAAAACGGCATCACTGTTCACACCACCTGCATGATAATAGACTTCAGTTTTCTGTGGGACCAAGTTATCTTTAAAATTTGTTTACGTCCAGAAGTCGTGGCATATTCAACAGTATCAGTAGAAGATGGTTGCTTCCATTAATGGCATTTGGTTACTCTCGATTTGAAATCTATCAATTTGATGTGGTTCTGATATAAGTATGCTTTTCTTGATATGCTCAAAGATTCATGGTAAAATGTATGGTTCATAAAAAATTTAATATCCACACTTTTCTTGTTTTACTTCTTTTCATTGAGAAAAAGTCGAATCTGCACTGAGAAAAAGTCGAATTTAAGATGGGATTGTGGAGGGTCTGATCTTAAACTCACGGTTCTCAAATTTTGAGAATTTCAAATTGAAACGCCTCTAATATCCTGCATTAATGCGGACAGTAACAGGAGTGTTTTGGTAGGTCGCCTAGAAATTGTGATGGGAGTGCTGGGATTTCTGATGTGCATGGCCGTCACATCTGGGCATCGCAGTTCCCCGTTATATGGAAATGTGGGATCGGAGTGAGTGGGATGCAATTAAGAGGAGATGGCCATTTTCCATTTTTCTTTCTTGTAAGAAAGATCACACCATGACTGTGACGTTGAGGAAAAAACAGAAGCAGAGAGGCTTTCCCTCCATCGTTGTCGTTACCCTCATCGCCTTGCCTTCACTCATCCGCTTTGATCATCCCTTGGAAGAAACGCAAAGAACATCATCTTGTCTTTTGCAGAAACAAACACGAAAACGCAACAAACATGTCGACCAAATACCCAAAAAATCAAAATCTTCTTCTTCTTCTTTTTTTTTCTAATGAATCGGCAGATACCCACTAATAAGCATCGTTGCCTATCTAAATTCGGAAAAGGAAATGAAACCAGGAAAAAAGGTAATATTGTATATTAAAAAACAAAAAATATCTGTAAGTTTTTCGATACATTGTCGTCTACGTCTCCTCAAGCAGCCACTGACCCAATAAGGTTGACCAAATCCATTGGGGCTTCTCTATTGAAACTTGGGACTTGAACAATTGTGCTTCTTATATCAAAAGTATCAAAAATATAATTATTTGGTTCAAGGAGGATAACATAGTTGGTTGGGATTAGGGTTATGGATAAACCGCATTGTCCCCGCTTTGTTTTCTATCGATACTATTCTCCTGAACTGTAAAAGATAGGGGTACGCCATCGAGGTGAAGGTTAACTGCTGCCCACATAGATCCGGACCCAACTCATCAAGATTTTTGTCATTTTTTCAGGTGAATTGTTAACTTCCTACTCATCCGAAAAAAAAGTATAAATATAAACATCTACATTCTTATATGTTATCACCTCTTGGTTCTCGCAACGAACAAAACATGAGAAAAAAAAGGAGAGAGAATAAACAAGAGAAGATAATACTGGACTCTACTTGAAGGTGGGAAGAAAGATTGGAGGAAGTGAGTCAGCTGTGCTCAAGTGGGAAGGCAGTGAGGTGGCGGTCGTATCAAAAGCTTGTCCTAACGTGCCGACCTTCTACTTCTACTACTTTGTCCCTTTTTTCTTCCTTTCTGCATAAAAAAACAGTACATTACCAAAAGCTAAAAGAACAAGAAGGAAGAAAATCACGTGCATTCGTGCATTAAAATTTTCTGGAAACGTACATCAACTCCAAAAAGATCGCCTTTTCAATTAGAAGAGAGACAAATGAAATCCTCCCATTTCTCTTGTCCTTCGAAATTTCAATGGCTTATAATGTAAGAGTTTTCCAAAACTCTTAAGTTTCTGCATGGCTACTTCATTTATTATTATTGGGCATTGTTTTTACACTCGAAAGTTTTGGAAATTGTTGTTCAATTATCTACTCCGTCGAATGTGGAATGCTCCACAAGATAATTCTAAGTATACAGACCTTGTTTGCAACTTACGCCTCTCTTAATTTTTTGGGGAATATAACTGCCCGGTCTGCCCTGTCATGATGCTTTCCTGTCTTATGTCGGATGTTGTTGGACGGCTAAAAATTTAAAATTTGTCATCATAAAACAACTGTTAAATTAGTGTTAACCACGGTTTTTTATGGACAACTATTTACGACAGTTTTAACAATTTTTATGGTCTTTTTAACAATGATTTTTTTAATTTTACTCATTTATGGTCATATATATATATATATATATATATAACGTAGATCAACTCCAAAAAGATTAGCTTTTCAATTAGAAGAGAGACAAATGATTGTACTAATTTCCCTTTAAAGTTGATTAGATGATTATGTTACTCTAAAAAGCTAAAGTCACCATCCAATTTTATATATATATGGTGACTTCAGCTTTTTAGAGTAACATAATCATCTAATCAACTTTAAAGGGAAATTAGTACAATCGTTTGTCTCTCTTCTAATTGAAAAGGTGATCCTTTTGAAGTTTATCTACCTTATATATATATATATATATATATATATATATATATATATATATATATATATATATATATATATATATATATATATATATGACCATAAATGAGTAAAATTAAAAAATTCATTGTTAAAAAGACCATAAAAATTCTTAAAGCTGTCGTAAATAGTTGTCGCATAAAAAACCTTGGTTAACACCAAATTTAATTTAACAGTTGTTTTATGATGACAAATTTTAAAATTTTAGCCGTTCAACAACATCCGACATAAGACAGGAAAGCAACACGAAAGGGCAGACGGGGCAGTTATATTCCCCAAAAAATTCAGAGAGGCGTATGTTGCAAACAAGGTCTGTATACATAGAATTATCTTTGTGGAGCTCGACCTTGCTCGGAGTAGATAATTGAACAACAATTTCCAAAACTTTCGAGTGTAAAAACAATGCCCAATAATAATAAATGAAGTAGCCATCCTTAAGTGGGCATGTCATGTGAAGCCATGAACAACGCATTGGTGCTGCTGAATTTTGGGAAAGAAACTTCGACTTGGCCTAACTTTTTGAAAAATGATACGCTCTGGGAATCGAACTCTTGACCTTTTATAGTTGATCTTATCCAAAAGGTGACGCCACTTGAATGTGTGAAGGTGGCTTCCTAATCAGCATGCTAAGAAATAACCAAACAAGGTGCCATCAGATCCACGTACTCAAAAACCTTCTAAACCTTTTCCACATCACACTCTGCCCCACATGATATCTGCCAAAAATAACTGAGAAATTTGGTTTTTAAATAAAAATAATGTTCTAAAATAACTATAAAAATAAGCTTAAAAATAAGAAGAGCATGATATTCATATGGGATTCTATCCGTATCCGATTTCGACCGATCTCAGTTATATATATAAGTTCACAAAGCCCGAAGTCGAACTCTCTACTGGCTCACCCACTTACCAGAGAAGTGAAATTTAGACACTCCCCATGTCGTCTTCGTCTTCGTCTTGGTCTCCTTCAAGGAGCCCGAGCGCGTCGTCCAGGTCCTGTCTCTGTTCACCAACCTCCCACCCTGGCTCCTTCCGCTGCAGCCTCCACAGGAACGGCACTCCCACAAGGGGTTCTTCGGCTCGGCCGCCACTACCTCCTGCTCCGCCGTCGCTGACACCCAAGTCGGACCCGGTGAGTGGAAGCTCCTGCTTGGTAAGGAGGGCGTTGCTTGCTAAGATCAGTATTCGGCCTTCCGGCCGTGACCTTCGCAAGCACCGGAGTTTTGACGCAAAGCCGACCAGGTTCTCGCTTGGCTGCAGCGCATAGTTGGACTTCAAACTGACAGTGTTCGGAAGCTCATTCCCTTCAAACGCGATGTTGAATATCTGTAAATTCCTGCTTTCTTCTTCTGTTTTCTTAATTTGGGGGCCAGGAAAGGCACCGAGTATTTCAGATGCGCGTTTCGAGCCTGAACATCAAGAAATTAACTGACGACACGTTTACAACCGTCTCTAATGTATATAGCTCTCTGCAAATTTTTGTTTGTTCTTACATCTACCATATAATAGACTCTCTCTCTCTCTCTCTCTTCATATATATATATATATATATTCAAAGTGATCTTGATTGCAAATTGTACAAAGATAAGATAATGCTAAATCGTCTAGTTGAAGTAATATATGCCATGCTCACTTCTCCTTACAAATTTGTTCCTTCTCTTTAAAAAGATCTCAAAGTGGATTGCTTGATGGTTAAGTGATCAGGAGAAGTGGGCCCTGCATATATTCCCTCCCGACCCACTAGGATCGCTTGAGTAAACTTTTGTAATCTTATGATCTTAAGAACAATTTTGATAATAATAATGTATATTAATGCAATTCTTTCGTAGGTTTTCACTATCTTCTTTCTATCATCACGCAGCTGACGGCTGCTACGAGAGGAAGATTTCAGTGGTATAAAAATCAACATTTAATTGCATGAAAAAATAGTGAAATATGGCCTGCTTTGTAAGATGGAGTAGGAGGCATGCTCAATTATCTTCCTCATTAAGATGAACATACTGGGCTAATTAAATGGGATTCAATGGTTTTGTGATTAAACACTCATTTGGCAGCTGCCTTGATATTTTGCTTCTTGTTTTCATTTCTGATGCAGTGAGAGTGTACAAACCTTCAACCCCATATATTCCCTTGCAAAATTTGAAAGACAGTAGAATCAGAAAGCGGACATGGATGTATTGGAGAAGGGCCATACTGGGCACATGAATAAAAAAAGGAAAGAAGGAAGAAAGAGGGAACCTATATCATCATGAACACCTTTGTCTGTGTTGGTTCAACTGCAAATAAGGCCAAACTTTGAACACAAATCGTTGGATCTCAATCTTCATATATATATATATATAACATATATATATATATATATATATATATAAAGAGGGAGTGAAAAAGAGAATTATGTTTTGATGAGCTCACCAAGTGTGACCGCACCGGATTCTAGTTTAACTTCCTTTCACATTGGTCCTCATGGAACGGTATCTCTTCTCTTCTCATTGGGATCAAACATGATTCCGTTGCCTTTCGTTGACCTGCAGCAGCGGTGTTTTGCGGTCCTGGAAGCTTCTGGTCCGACCCAGATCTCGAGCCGTCACTCTCTAGACCTTATCTTCCTTCGCCTCTCGCTCAACACCGAGATTCTTATTCTCCGTTCCACTTCAAGAATGGACCACCACCGGCGCACACGCTATCAGAAAATTCGGCTGGAATCCAACGCGGTTCGCACAGCGCCGTGACCTCAGGAATTCTATCCCCGCCCCCTTTACTTTCTTCATCCTCCACATGTCCCGCTACATCAAGAAGTTCACTATTTTTTATCCATATTTTTATTTGTGCACGGGAAGTAATCTACGTAAGGAAGCGCGTGTTTTCATCTTTCGTCGACATCTAAGGCAATATCAATCAATTTAGTTTGATTCCTGGAAAGGGGTTTTACAAAAAGTTGAAGATTCCACTATTTAGAATTTCCGAAACTTTTGTGGACCACTGTTTCCGACGGGTTCAGCCTCCACTGTTTCCGGCGGGGCCGACGGCACCCTCTGGTCAACAAACATCATTCTTTTAAGATTTAAAAATGATTATTCATTTTATTTTTAAAATCTAAAGTTGCAATTGCCAGCTGTCTGGCACATTCTGTTACCGCACGGTCTCAGGGACCGCGATGTCTGAGCCGTCTGATTATCTTGGGACTCGGCTCCACAGATTTACGCGCCTTGCTTTCCCCTGGAAGTTACCGCCAGATATCCAGGAAACCATTTTCAAAATTTACTTTTCAGTCCCTTAGGGTTACCGCCAGGTGTCCAGGGAATATTTTATTTGTGATTTTACTTTCAGTCCCTTTCTGTGTTTTCCTGTTCACAGCTTCCCCCCCACCAAGCTGGAAATCCGGATTCCGGAAGCACACTTCCCTCTAACTCAATCAGTTCAATTTTGTAGTTAATAATATTTTCTGTAGTCTCTGGTCACTTGGTTGTTGTTGATTCAAAGTTTTCAGTTGGCCCAGTTAAAAAATGTTCTCCGGGCAGTGTTCCGGCCAGATGAACCCCATGAGGTTAGGTCGATGTTTGTTAACATGTCCTTTTGGTTCTCTTCAGAAAGATAAGGCGTCCATGTCGGGTTCCCAAATCAAGACAGCAAAAGGACCACCTGCACACACACACGTATACAGGGAATTAATGGGAAAATAAAAATAAAAAACAAACAAATGAAAAAAAAAAGAGAGAGAGATTTGTTACCTCGACGAAAGTCACGAGTGATACGGGGAAGAACGTACCCGCCACGCCGTCGACGGATACGCAGTACATACGCCCAACGACGGAATAACTGCACGGGAACAAACGGTGAACGTGACGGAACGCCGGTTGACGGGGAACGGGACACACCATACACCGTCTCCTCACGGAAAAAGAAGACGACGAGTTCCAACTGCACAGAAAAAATAATGGACGGTCTGCTCATGCCAATTTTGCAAGTTCTTTGTGCCGTCTGTGGTTCTGATGCCAATGAGAGAAGGGTTAATTTTTGATTTGTTGGATATTTTTAAGGCGTCATCAGTTCTTACTTTGCACCAATAGACGGATTTTAAAGAATATTAAGATCTTGATTATGTACAGAGGACGCTCGCGTCCTTCTTTCTGTCTGTATCACCCGTACACAAAAACTGAGAGCAAAGCAATGGCGTCCGCCTGGGCCGCAACCTGTTCGTCTTGCCTCCTTGGGGGATCCAGCGGACTTCCTCGGGATCGGGCGGAGAACGGCCGGATCTATAATTACCGGCGTCACACGACAAGGTTAGGGGGGTTAGAGGAGGACAAAATTTTTTCTTACACACCTTTTTTCTCACGATAAATCTTCGGCTTTCGACATGATCGAAAGCCGGCTGGGGCGCGGCTGAAAGCCCGCCCTCCTCCTCTGCTGGTGCGACGACGGGCGGATGAGGGCGGCTAGAGCCCTCCTCACCCACTCGCCCTCCACCGTGCCGATCCGGACGAGCGAGTTCGTCATCGACGACCTCCTCGCGTCGAGCCGGTTCGACGGCGGCCCCGTGTTCTTGTGCAGGCTGCAGCGGAACGACCCCGGATGTGTAGTCGGCGAGCACATGCACGTCCTTCTCGGCGGCGGAGACGGTATCTGGTTCTGCTTCTTGACGGCCGTCTCCCGGTGTGACGACACCGTCATCCCGGTGAGCGATCGGCTCGGCGACTTCGACCTGTCAAGGGAAAACCTCACGGAGTGCGCAGCTGGCGCCGATCCGTAAAGATTAACCCTCGTCGGCGACGAGGACCTGGTAAAGAAGCCCGACGACGGCGAAGAGAACGCAGCGGACGTCGAACAGAACGATGAAGACGGCGACGGACGGGAATAGGCAGAGCCGAGCTTCCCGTTAGGGGGAACGGTCCTGCGGAATGCAGATCCGTTCATCGTCACGAGCGGACCGCTAGATTTGGCTCTGGAAGTCGGCATTTCTTCCGAAGTTTTGCTGCTTCCTTGGAGTTGAAGACTTGAAAGAGAGTAGGATCGGTAAATGACGAAAGAATGGAGAGAAAGAGAAGGAGAAAGAGTAGGAGAGACTCCTAAAGGGCTGCTTTGGCTCCCTATTTCGGCAAACCTAGCAAAGCTCAAGCGCTTCATTTATAGGGAAGGCGCAGTAACTTCGGGTCTCCGCCATGGTTGGAGGTTGAAGAAGGAGGGCAAGGTGGACTGAACTAGGGTTTCCACTAACCTAACCAGAGCGACCGTTGGTTGGGTTGGGCTAACCATGGGTTAGACTAACCCAGAACGACGATGGTTTTGCAGCATCCAACGGCTACAAGCTGTGGGCTACCACGGTACCACCTCCACTTGCTCTTTTCTTTTCACAAAAAGAATATTTCTCTTAGGGGCTCGCTTTTTACAAACAATTTCACATCCGGGCTCAATGTTTTTCTTTTTAATGTTAGCTCTAGACAGAGCTTTTAGATAGAGTTGGCAAAAAAAATAGCGAGAACTAGAGAGCTTTTCTTACGAAGTTCTTCTACGATATTACTTGGTAAAAAGGAGGACCAGATGAGAAATTTTATTTATTTTAAGAAGGGCACCAACTGCCCTTACTTGCACCGCACCATCATCAATGCTGCCAACGTATTCCACTTCTCCCCCCAAAATTTTTATTCTCTCCCCCTTGGCTTGTTCGATGTGCTGTATTTTTCTAATATTTTTTCAGGAAAAGTTCCGACTCCGGATGTCATCGGCAAGGGTAGTTTCGTGATTTGCCCGTGTGAATTTTTTTAGGAAAAAAGTTTGGTTTGGTCCACCATTTATAATGTTTCACATCAGCCGGGTGCATTTTCCAGTTTCAGATCCGGCACCATAAATTCCTAAAATTTACAATTAAATACCTAATTAATTACTTGTGAATTTTATTAGCAATCAATCGTATTTGAAATTTTCTTACCAAATATAATCAGATAGAGTCAGTATATTTACATCTCTAATTTCCTGAAAACATTTATTTGATGTTCATGGAAATTAAGAAAATTGGAAAAAAAAATGTGTTTTCCAAAACTATGGTTGGCCAAAGTTAGGAAATTTAGCAGTCAGTTGATTGCATCCCCTCATTGCAGAAAGGGAATCGGGGTGCATAAAGAAATTTCCGGAAGAAAAGATGGGGTTTTCCGAAATTATGGTTGGAAGGAGAGTGGCCAAAGTTGGGAAGATTGCTCCAGACCTTTACGTTTGGTTTGATTGGTAAGCAATGGCTGTACAAGTTTCAACGATGCCCTTTTGGACTCTCGGAGAGGAAGTCGTCACCTGGTTAACCATGATTTGGGCCTAACCGTGGTTCCAACCTAACCTTGGTTTCTAGACGGGTTGAGTTGGGGAGGGGGGTTTGAGTTGGTCTCACTCTAGACAAGCATATCATCATTATTATTATTATTATTATTATCAAATCATGACTAAAAAAGCTTAGTTGGATCTAATCAGAGTGAGAGTGGCCGTGCATGACTTGGTTACCAAGGCATCGTGTTATTAATCTTATGGTTGTTTAATTATATATATTATTGAGTTACTAGTTCAGCGAGTTGACTCGTGAACTTGGTGGAATATTCAAATAACCATAATGTGTTTTTACTGCAGTTGAATTGGACAAGCCGGGGCGAGTCAAGTCCACGTGGGGCCGAAGGCAAAGGGCCAATCAAGGCCGAGGCAAGCCAAATCTTGACCCGTCGCCAGATTTGTTGGCGGTCCGGGTCTGAGCTGACTAGGCCTTGAAAATGGGAGCTGGTTGAGCCTAGCTCTCAATTGCAGCTAAATCACATGTATCAAGATCTCCACACTTGCCAAGCTGATCTGAGAATTTGATTCTACCCCAACCCACCTCTGGTGAAAAAGGTGAAGATTCTAGAAGGGACACTGTTTTGGCTTCCGTAGAGATATGCTATGCTCAGGAGAATAAAAAAGCCTATCTAACAGCGACGGACGCCCCCACACTCGGTATCTGCTTTGATGTAAAGAAAAAGCTAGCAGTTCATTATTGTTTAATTAAAAATAAAAAATTTTAATATTTAAAACAATTTAGGTGAAAATTACGGAAAGTTATTGATGAAATAGAAAAAGAAAACGAGAACATGTAGATAAAATCCGGAAGAATGTATCAAAATTCGTTAAAGACAAGTTCCAAAAAAAAAAACGAATTCGCAGTAATTAGAAAGGCAATTACCATATGCTTTGTTGCTCGCATTAAAATATCTAAAGAAAGAAGACGAACTACATTGGCAGGAAAAAACGGGAACCTAACAAAATGTTGGGTGACCCAAATGGCATCTTGCACATGCTTGGTAGTTGTGGATGCGACCTACGTTAGGTTCTATCTTCCACTGGGCCCAAGGCCGAGCCCAACCCCACTTGTATGAACAAGTCGTGTGGTTCTTACCTCCCTCAAGTGCAGGCACTAAATGGGTGCTACCAACATAGCAACCATTACCCACATGTAGACTGGTTAACAAGTCATGTGGTTTTTTAAGTGGTGCATTTGCGACAAATAGGTTGAGCTACCGAAACTAACTTCTAAATCTTTTTAGCCTGGTTTGGTTAATTCCTTTGGGCTGGTGTGGGCAATTGCCCACACCAGCAATAATGTAGCTCCACCACTGGGCGAGGTTATTCATGTGCTTTCGAGAATGTTGTTGCGTCGAAACAAACCTTTCCACTAATCCAATTTTGACGGTCTCTCAAACGCGCTTCAAACACAGTTTTGAACTTGCTTGCCTCTGGGATGGGCACATTTTTTTCTTTTTTTTTTTTGGGGGGATGGTAGCAATTTAACATGGTTGCTCTTGCATGTGCTGTGCCTTCTCAAGTCACCGCATTTGGACCACACGCTGGTCGATCTCCTTTTTTTCCTTGTTTTTTTCTCACGGAAGGTCTGGTGGTTCGCGGGTCACCACCAGACCATCGTCATCATGTAGCCGTGTTCTCGAGTGACCGCCATCACTTGGCGGAGTTAGAAATATTTTGCTAAGGGGCGTTATTTTAAATTTTCATGGTTCACGAGGCATTGTGTATACAAATAAGTAAATAATTGTAAGTTACCTATATAAAAATAAAGAAAAACTTCCAAGGATGCCCGCTCAAGTTTATATATATCTCAAGTTAGGTACGTTTCTGATAATATTTGAACTTCAAATGCGTTTTTTTTTGTATAGACAAATTAAATTTGAAGCCTGTTTTTGTGAACTCTTCTTTAACATTCAACGTGGACTCTCTCTCTCTCTCTCTTCAAGTCAAAGCTCATGAACAAGCAGAAGTCTCTTGCGTGCCCTGCACGAAAAGAATTTTCCAACTCAAGATGTGTTCTTGTAGAGGGATTCCTGCTGCCCAAGAAAGCATAGCTAGTGATAGGAAAAACATACATGACGATCTAATTAGTGTATATATATATATATATATATATATTTGGTTTCATGGATGCGTAAATCATATACCTTTGGGCTAATAATCAGATTCAGAAAGAACTCCTTTCAATAAAAGAAATATTGAAATATATAGGTAAAAAAATTTTATTATAGGGATACATGGTTTTTAACCATCATATTACAAGTTTACAACCTCTAATCAAAAGGGAATTTTTTGTGGATCGGCCAACTCGATCTTAAAGCTGGATGACCCAATAATTGGTAATTGACTTAGCCAAGTCAAGCCACTTGCTCTGCTCGGTTTGTCTTTACTCGAGTCAATGTAGTTTTTGACTGGTTAGCAATAACCAAGGGCAATTGAGCAAGTATCGAGTTGACTCGCGGGGTTTGTAAGCAATGTCTTTTCTTTAAATTTTTGAAATGTTTTAGATCCTTGGCCCTAGGGGCATTACAGTTGGTGAATTTGAGACGTCGATAAAATTTGATCATCAGTTTGATTCACATGGATCCGGTTAAGTATATGTTGACCTAGGTGCGTGTTGACTTAGGTTGGTTCGAGCCCTAAAATAAGTGTAAGGTTGAATCGATAACTTATTTATATATATATTTTTCATTCTAACCAGATCGAGCCTGGGTTTCAGCAGCCGGGCTATGATCCGTCCTGAGCTCAGCTTCTGATCAGGCTGAGACAGGTTTTTACCAGCCCGATGCCCGGCCCTAATTCAAAAAAGATTTTTCTTTAAAATTTTACATTGTTGAGAAGGCAAACATTAAGTACAAGAAATTAAACTAGCTCGGCCTCACCTCTTAGTCAACAGTGTTTTCTCTATCATCTAAAAGAACAATAAATATATATATATATATATATATATATATATATATATATATATATATATATATATATATATATATATATATATATATATATATATATAAAGAGAAAAAATGAGACAAAAGAGAAAGAAAATTATTTTCTTGGAAAGGTATAGGAGTATAAAGTCTCCTTAATCATCGTCATCCTTGCTTCGCCAAATTAACTCTTGCACGTACTCCACACTTTTTTCGGCAGTTAGGACAAATCCTCCTTCATAAAGTCAAGAACTACTAAAGTTTATTGGCAAAAGCAGCCAAATTTGACTAGAAAGATGGGTTTTCCTAGATCGTGACGTGTGATGTGAAACGTAAACAAAAGAAGTGGTTTAAGATGTTACATATGAGACGCATCTAGGGCTGCACACGAGCCAAGTCGAGCCCGAGCTTGGCCCGCTCGAGCTGGACTCGCTCAAAAAACTCGAGTTCGAGCTCAGCATGAACTAGAGTCGAGCTCTTTATAGCAAGTTTGGGCTCGACTTGACTACACACAATTGACCTCGAACTCGACTTGTTTAACTCATTTAGGCGTTAACTCGTGTAACCATTAACTCGTTTAGTTCGTGTAAGCGTTAACATGTATAACTTGTGAAAATTTATTTTTACCTTCAAAGTTAAAACTGGTGATTTGGTGAACCAGTTCTTGGCACTATTATATAGAGTACCGATACAAGTCGAGTTCAGTATAAACGAGTCGAGTTTCTGAAACTCGAACTTCACTTTTTTATCATTTCGAGTATATTTGTAAACTTGAACTCAGCTCGTTTATAGACAATTCGAACAGGAGCCAAGTTTTTTCGAGTGAGTTGGAGTCGAGCCATCAGCTTATTGTGTTTGATTGTGATCGGGGGTCTCGGAGGCTGATTGAAGATCCAAAGAATTTTAGATCCTCCAATCTTAAAAACCAAAGTTTTTAAAACTCGTGTTTGCTACAAAAGCATGCCACATTGTATCCATATCAAATCCATGGATTTCAAAACCTGAGTAATCAAACACCTCTCCCCAAAAAGAAAAGCTCTTTAATATACGTAAATTTCAATGGTTTTAGCATGTAACGCCTTTATTCTCCTGGTCAAAGTTTTGATTCTTTAATTGTATTTATTCACTGTCAAACAAACAGAGACGTAGGGGTGTCAATAAATTAGATTCCAATTGAAGTAGTCATTCTGCTTGCCGCTTCTGATATTTTGAGTGTTCACATATTTTAATACAAATATGTACTTGAATGCAAATACGAACTAAAAAAGTCAAATTAAGATATACCCTGAAGGGTGGTAGCGTATTAGGAGGTAAGATAGTCCAGCTCCTTTTAGGACTCGTGTTCGAATTTTGGAGTTGTCATTATCAGGTATCAATGCTATCTACTTCTGCTCGTAAAAAATCCCGAAGCATACTCTATAAACCCAAGGGGGTGGACACAGGAGGGAGGGGACAATAGCCTCTCTTAGGGGCGGTGAAATGAATCACTCACCCTTAAAAATAATAATAATATATATATACATCTGACTTTTAAATTTGTAATTTGATTTGATCTAACTTCAAATCCAACTTTTAAATTTAGAACAAAATCCAAACGACATTATGATATGTTTAGAACCAACTTTCAAAATGTTTGGATATTGGGTATTGGAAAAATTCAACTAGCCATAATTCTTTGTATTATCCAATCCGATGAGCTCTCATTTTCGAGTATGAATCCGCTCATATTTCTTCATTAGAATTTTTTTAGGCATCTGACTTTTTGAAGGAGTGCAGTTGGACACCAATACATTGACACCCCAACCAGGAAAATTTGACAGATTTGCAGTTAGGGCTGCACAACTAGTTGAATATAATTTGAATTTTTCTTGGTCTCGACTTCTACAAACTCAGATTGTTTATTAAATGAGCTGATTTCGGGCCTAAGAATGAGCTATCTAGTTAAATTACCAATCTCTACTAGGCGGTTGGCTTTGTTGGTCCACAATGGTTTCTGCAGCAGAGCCTTTATATGTGATGGGGCCAACATGATGGGAGAACTGACCGGCAAGTATCAATCTTTCTGGTGACTGTGAGTTGGAAAAGCAGGACTGTTGCTGTAAATTTTTTTGTCGACTAGAAAGTTTGTAAACTTTCTTTGGGAGGTTTGGACGAGAAGCTCTGCGGCTTCTTTTTCTGGTCTACCATCTTCATATGGGTTCTCTGTCACCTCTTCTCCTTAAGGCAGCATATGAATGATTGCTAGGTTTCACCATTGATTACATTTTCTCATAGGTGTGCTATGGCTTTCGTTCCCTGATACAAAAATAACCATGAACAGTTAATGCAACACATTGTGCACCTCTGTCTTTCTGATAGAAAGCGATAGGAAGTCGACTTAGAAGTAACTTACCTTGGACTCATCTTCTTCTTCTGAGTTTAGGCTGATTCATTTTTGCGTAGAATAAAACCGAATGGGCCATAGGATGTCTAGTTTCAAGATTCCTCTGTCCGGTTTCTAATAGACAAGCATTATAATGTGGAAAGATTTGGTGTTCTTGAAGGTCTCAATTGGATCTCAACTGCTTGATGCTTGCATTCTCTTCATTCTAGAAGATCGTTTTGGTATGGAATCTCCGCAAAGTGTCGTTCTCACAGAAAAGCGTGCGACCTGCAGAGGAGGATCTCCTACTTCATGGGAGATAAATTCAGATTCGTGAAGTCATGATTATGACATTGATATTTTCAAGGAGAGGAGAAGACAATCTCTTTATCTTCAAACTAATGACTTTGGAGGATGATTGTGTATTTGATTTGATTCTTATGCCGAAGGCGCATGTTTGGACTTTCTGATTTAGCAGAGAAATAGAAAATGCCAGCCATGCAAAACTGGGACTGTTATTCCTTAGTTTCTTTAGGTGCCTTTGGATCCTAAACTGTGATACTCTTCTCTTCTTAGATTGCTTTAAGTTCCGTTGGATCCTTTCTTGTCATTGTTTCCCTGCTTTGCTTGGTACACAGAAGCACCTGGTTTTGATTTGCATCCTGTGATTCTGAGGACCAACCAAAGATGGAAACATAACAGTTCACCATACTGTTTTAGACCTGAGTTGAGGCCACAAAGAAACGAGCAGATCATCTTCAAATACCACTTGTTTCATACCCTTGAAAATGGAAAAGGAAACAGAGATAAAAAGGGAACTTCGGTGCACTTATCCTGCAAGAGTGAACTCAAAAGCTCAACTGAAGTTTAAAAGTGGCTGCATCAAACAAAGCCAAAACATTTTTTATGTTACCCAGAAAGCAAAACAGAGTGCTGAGGCATTTTACATGATAAACTCTAAGCAGCAGGCTATCAATTCTCAGCACTACAATGGACACATTTATCATATAACGAAACTAACAATAAATACTCATCGTTGGTTCATGTAAGTTTCAGATCACGAAACATCAAAGCCCATCCAGGATCAATGTTGGAATCTTGCAAATTTGGATCAGTGAGACCTTGATCACCCATGGGCTTGCTAAGAACCAGGGAAGTTGCAGGATCAAAGTCCATGGCATTCAACCTGTTGCCGCCACCTATCAGCAGCGCTGCCGGAGGCTTTACCCCCGTCAATTTTCGATTCTTCTTCCTCACCTTCCCACTCTTACTCATTGGGTCGGGTACTAAGGCCAGTGTAGGAGGCTGACTTTTAAGAAAACTATGGAAATACTCGATAAAATGCCTCTTAGTCTTCTTGATCGCTGCGAGCAGCCTAGACAATAGTTGTGGCCTCCTCCCATGCTCCCTCCTTGCAAGCTTCAGTATCTCCAACCTGTGCTTAGCTACAGAGATGCCGATGCTTTTCAGAAAATCATGGCTGAAGTAGATGACATCTTCTTCTTCGAGCTCATTATATGCCAAAGCGAGGCCATATTCATACACTAAGGTTGGGTCAAGGCTAGTCATAGACAACCAAGAAAACCAGTCCATTGTTGAGGAAGTATGGTGCAGTACTGGTTTGTGGTCTTCTAGCAACACAATGCAGCAAGACAGGTGAATAAATGGAGATCAGAGGAGCAGAGATGATAGATACCATAGTTGCTTATCCCCTTTGTCCTTAGTGGTTTTCTTGCTTTTGGAATGGTGGGTGGTTGGGATGTGGGCCTTTTGGAGCCAAGGTGATCAAGATGCACATACAAGCCTTTGAAAGATATTCTGCAGGAGTGTAGACCTTCAATCACGCTTATGAAAGGGATGGAGTTGGGTCTTTTCTGTCTTGGAACTGCATTTCTGAAGTTGCATCTGAAACCAAAATTTTGGGGAGCAACAGTAGATTTAGTTGAAGAGAATCAACTTTTTATTCATCGCTGCTGCTTGAGGAGGTCCTACTTGGGAGCATGAATAGTGCATACATGATGAGTCTCTGACTAATATAAAAGCTTTCTGGGCCACCATCAGCCTCAACAGATGCCAAGAACATGGTGGCCCTGGTATTTATGCTCAGGAACATGGTGGGGGCCATTTTTCTTTGTCACTGAAGTTTCTTGTTCTTTCGAGTCAGGGTCTCATCACGCCACGATTGTAGGACATATTGACATGGTTTTTCGCCTTAGGCATGTGATCTTTTACTTTTATCATGTGAATCACTAGGGAAAACCAGTTTCTAGGAAGACCTAGGACTATGGGCATGGAATTTCTGAACAGAAGAACCTGTAAAATGCAGCAAAGTGCCATCAAGAGATGAGAAGCTAGCGTGAACGAGTTTAGTGTCTAATCTTTCTCGAGATAAGCACTCGAGGCTCTCCCTTGTGAGAGCTAACCATCCAACCTTAACAATCTGTCTGTGAACTCGGCAAACATCAACACCAAACTAAGAATTTGTAAAGAGTTCATCACTGCAAGGAATTGCAGAAGGTATATTATTAGGGAAGATGGTCTACAGCACTGTGTGAAGCATTGGTAGTGGAAAGCATCTTCCATGTCACGCTGTAATTATCAGATCAGTACCAAAAGGATAGTGTGAAGTAATGGCCGACATTCGAACAGGAGATTTCAGAAGAAACAGAATTCATGATCTTCCAGTTACTTGACGTGATTTTTGCACACAATCACAGGTCGCAGATGGTAAGACAGAAACATGGGCACATTGGTGGGACTCCAAAGTCGAGCATCTGCTCATAATGCATCTGTCAGGTTGCACCAGTCATGGAGACCACACCTTGTAGACTGACTTGGAGATACAGAGACTGGAAATCAAAACTGAGTCTAACTTGTTGAAGCCCAATAAAAGCGCCATTTGATAATGGGGAGAGATCACATACACTTCATCTTTTTTCTAGTTTCCAAAGAAAATCCTTTAGAAACAATAGATCATACTGTGATTACTAAATTGAAGGGACACACACTTCATTAGCTTGGAAGAACAGGATCATGGAGACGACGACAGATTGAGTTGAAAATACATAAACAAGAGACCGAGCCTAACAGGATGAGGTCCATTTGATCGGCCTATATTTGATTATGAGACAGAACGGATACATTTCTTCTATTGTTTAATTAAAAAAAAGAAACAAATAACAATTACTAACCAAGAGGCGGAAAAACACTGAATTAGCGTGAAGAAAACGAAAATCATGGGCGAATCATCACAAGCATCATCCTTGGGTGATGTGCTTATCAAGTATGAAACGGGAAGACCCTCTTTCCGAGGAAAAAAAATCAAGAAGTCAAAAAATTAAAGATAGAAAAGTTGTAAAAATTCAAAATAGTTGTAAAATGTAAAGAGAAACCTCAGAATTTTTACGTATATTATACTAATCCAAGGGGCTGCCCGCAGATTTGGATATATTCCGCCTTTAACGGCCCCCTTTTGGTGTAATTGCTGCATCAGAAAGATCCTGCCGCCTTTCATAATCAGATCTCACAAGGATCTAATATATCATTAAATTAAAGCCTATGATCTCAACTTTCTTCAAGTTGGACTACTGACAACGTTTGTTCATCCAAAAGTGTTGCATGAGTGGCCCATAATTTTTTCTTACCATCATAAAACCATGTCTTTTTTCCCTTTTTTTATTTTTTTTAAAATGTTTGTTTAGGAGAAATTACTTTCAACTTGTTTTTTTTTTGTGAATTTGAGTGGATGTACATTAAGAGCGTGTTTGATTGATAGCTTTAAGTAATGTTTCGAAGGTAAAACAACGTTGATCTCTCAATGTAGTTTGAGTGATAGTTGAAATTAGATTTGTGAAAAAGGTAGCTTTAACAAAATGAATTTCTATTATAAATTTTTGTGAATCATAGAAAAAATCGTTTTGGTTTAAATTATTAATTTTTTTGCTTTTTAGATTAATTATTTGTTAATTTTTGGAATGAGTTTCTTAAAACTTTAGCCAACAAAAGCCGATACAGATCGTCAGGTAACCGTATCGGTAAACCAACCGATACGGTCAGGATGGGGGACAGAGAAAAAAGAAGAAGCCAAAATTCCCCAGAAAGAAAGACATGAAAAGAATTCCTTATCCGGTGTGGATGCACAGAATTGAAACCGAAATCGGGGTAGTTTCGTCATTTCGCATCCTTGAGTCAACATCCTCATGTCCTCCCTGCTCCACTTCTCCTTTTTCCTTGCCAACGAAATCTCTGTGTGGACCAAAACAACCGGCGACGGAATTCCCGCTCTCCGTTTCATCGCCAGCCCCTCCTTAAGTCACCACCTTGGCCGTAACCACCTCCCTTGAAATCTCCACCTGCCCTCGCTGTCGATTTTGATCTCTTACAGTTTCGATTTTGATCTGTCTTCGACAAAAGAAAATTCGACTTCCTTCCCATCCAATTCGTTGCTTTGGGTGAAATTTTCGCTTCAGAATGTGGCGATGGCGTTCACTCTGTGTCAATTCCGGCAAACCATCGTTTGATTTTGCCATGGGAAACGAACGACGACTTGTTGCTTTGCGTCCTCACCAACTCCAGGCAGCACTTCGTCACTTCTCTTCGTCTGCCGGGGATCTCCCGCCGTCGTCGTCCGCTACTGATGACGGTCAGGGGCTCTGTTCCCTCCTCCGATCGTTGTCCGGTGTCGTCCTGGCCGCGAGCGCGGCCGCCTGCTTCTGGCCTTCCCCTGCCGAGTCGTACGCTCGTGCCGATTTGGCCGCGCAGGAAGATACTGGTATTTTTCGGAGGAAGGAGCCGAGATATATTTTTGGAGGTTCGTCTTCGTCTATCGTTGTTCGTTCCTTCTGCTCGATTATCTTCCTTCTTTGCCTATTACGTATTTTCTTTTCTTTTATCAGACGGGTCATTTTTGATAGATCTGTCTTTGTGTCTACTGATTTCGCGCTTGTGCTACTGTCCTTTTGTTTTTGGTCAATTGCTTTACGTTCTTACCTTTCTCCTTTCCCGTTATTTTTCCTTCTTTGTTCTTCTCGTTAATCATTATTGGTGGATCTTGTCGGCCTCTGCTTCTTTAATACAAGGAAGCAGGTTCTTGTAGTCGTACTAAAATTGGTTTCCTAAAACTTGACAGTGCATTTGCAATTTCACAGGTTCTTGCTTGACGCGTTATACTTGCTTCAAATGCTTCTGTTCAAATAGCAATTGCCAGTCTTAAAATGCTGTTACTCTGTTGTATGGTTGCAGAAGCATACAGGAGGAGAGTCTTCTTTAACTATGAGAAGCGAATAAGGTTGCGAAGTTCTCCTGAAAAGGTGTTCTAAATTACCTTCCTTGCTTCTATTTTTTTTCCTAATTAAGAAACTGGATTTGTGGTTCTAACAGTGGGATTTTATGTTATTTTCTTAAAATTTACAACTGATAATTGGTTGCGTTTCCCGCAAGGTTGCATCGGTTCATCGTTCAAGCTTTTCCTCTCTATTCTCCGTTAACGGATCTTTATCTCAGTTTTTCTTTTTCCTTTTTCTGAGAACATTTTTAATCTATGCTTTCAAACAATATACAGATCTAAGTTTCATTTCCATCTCTTGTATAAATGTGTCACTAGTATTAGCTGATCCTTCGTAACGATTACAAATTTCAGGTTTTTGAGTATTTTGCCTCGTACCGAAATTCAAAAGGAGAGTTATTCATGACGCCAGCAGATTTAATGCGTGCCATAGTCCCTGTGTTTCCTCCATCAGAATCAAACATTGTTCGAGAAGGGTTTCTAAGAGGGGAAAGGCCGCCTGGAGAGTTACATTGTGCTGCTTCAACATTTTTTATGCTTTTTGATACCAATAATGATGGCCTTATTTCGTTTGCCGAGTAAGTTTCCAATCTGTTGTCTGTTCTGGATGTAATTAGAATTTCAATTCAATTGCAGAATGGTTTATGCGAGGCTGCAATCAACTCTTCAATGGACGCAGTACTAATACAAATAAAAAGTTTGTATGTTCGATCATCGTGAGTGCTTAAACAAGGATTATGTCCGGCAGATGCAAAGCGTATTTGTATTTGTGTAATCTTTTTTTCCCTTTTAACAGGTACATTTTCTTTGTAACCCTCCTGAGTATTCCGGAGTCAAGCTTCTCTGCAGCATTTAAAATGTTTGACCTGGACAATAACGGGTAAGCACCTTGATTGTCATGTTTTCTTTTTGTCTATTTTATTGGCATTTGACCAGTTTATCTTTAGTATGCATATGATTTTCTTTTTGTCTATTTTATTGCCATTTGGACAGTATGATTCACTTGCACTTCATAGTAAGAAGATAAATAGTTTTCTTAGTTTGAAGGGACATATGGTGTGTGTGTGCACGCATATTTCTTGCTTCCAATTATGCAGAACCTAGTTTCTGTTGAATATTGGACAAATAAAGTAGCTAAATACCAAAAGAGAACAACTTTGCTGGTGGCAGCATCCTTTATCAATCTTTTCTTCTTGCAGCAGCTTTCTCTTCTTTTTTTTTTTCTTCTTCTTTTATGGCCCATTTTCCTCCAAAAAGGCAAAATATAGAGGAGTATTAGATGCCTATGCAAGATTTGACAAGATCATCTGACTGACCTAGCAACAGAGGTGGATATTACGACTCATTTGTTTATGCTTTTGTATTATATATAGTGTTTTTGTTTGGTCCAGATGAGTATTCCACATTTAAGCTTATTGGCCTTATACCAAAATCTTTGTTTCAGCCCTTGGTAACTTGTGCATGATTGCATTTCTTGCATGCAGAAAGATTGAAAGAGAGGAGTTCAAGAAGGTTATGTCTTTGATGAGATCATATAACAGACAAGGGATGAAACATAGGGATGGCAAGCGCATTGGGTTGAAAATTGGGGATTCCGTAGAGAATGGTGGCTTGGTGGAGTATTTCTTTGGGAAAGATGGCAACTCTAGCCTCCAACATGAAAAGTTTGTTGGGTTCTTGAGAGACTTGCATGATGAGGTATGCACTTTCTTTTTGTAAGTTAGGTTTAGGTTCAACCTTTCACTTGGTTGGATATTGCTGTCCTGTACTTCTGATGATGCTTCATTATGTTGCTTCAAATCCATCACTGTATCTTTCATCTTCGTGCTTGTGCATGGCTTTTATAATATTAATATATGTTATATGACCTTGTATATAATCTACTGTACCAAAGCATGAAGAAGCTGCTTGAGACAAGTATTAGTCTTAAAGGATCCTATCCTAATTTTTCAGAAAATAAAATTTTGATTAGGAGAGAATAGCTATGTTTGTGATAAATTTGGCCTATCATAATTTTTTTTCTTTATTTTATAAAAATATATAATAACAACTCTCTCTCTCTCTCTCTCTCTCGCTACCTCAAAAATCTCACATTTCTATTTTAGCTGTTATAAAGCTGGTTTTTAACTTCATAAGCAAGCCTCTAATGGATTCTCATTTTATTGATTCATTGATTTTCTTTGTCCTTTCTCTTTCTTTTAAGTAATTGATTTTCTTTTCTCTTCAAAGATGCACGTTAGTTGTTCTTGCATGTTAATTTATAGTTCTGCTTGTTTTTCTTTATGCTTTTCTGCATGCAAATGTAAATGTATATTATCTATGCAGCTATTCCAGGTTGTTTTATATTTAAAGTGTCGAGTTTATCGCACATCCTACAACATTAAGGACATTGCTTAAATGAGATTCATTGATATTATTTATTTTATCAGAAACTGATATAGTTATCATCCTCATGCAATGTTGCAGCTTGGTGTCGATTGAATCAAATTAGTACATAGTCTAGCTTTTGTAGAATGACTGGTAGCTAAAACTGTCCATCTTGCATCAAATTAAATAATGTACAGACAGTGATCCTGCTAGATTTTGGTTATTGGTCAAAAGGACACTTCCTTTGGAGATTGCTTTCTATTTTTTTTTTTCTCTTCTGGAACTTTAAAAGAATCCACGTCAGGCATGTGGGGAAGAAAAGGTTCCATTTATCATTTCATATGTGATTTGTGGTGTAAGAGCAAAACGTTGATCTTGTACTAACAAAAAGTTGCCCCCAATTTCCTCCAGATTGTTGGTTTGGAATTTTCTCATTATGATCACAAGTTAAGAGGCAAAATATCAGCTAAAGATTTTGCTCTTTCTATGGTTGCTGCTGCCGAAATGAATCACATAAACAGGTTCTTGGATCTGGTAGAACAAATTGACAATGATCCCCATATCAGAGACATCTGGATAACGCTAGAGGTCAGAAATTTATCAAATTTTTGCCCATTGCTGGGCGTTTTCCACTCTGTGCTTACATTTTCACAACTTGCAGGAATTCAAGGCCTTTGCAGAACTGCGCAGGCGGATACAGCCACTTGCTCTTGCCATATTTAGTTATGGGAAAGTAAATGGTCTATTAACAAAGAAGGATTTCCAAAGAGCTGCATCCCAGGTACTATACTTTCCATATAAATCTCCAGGTCATCTGGCTTCTGAATTTGCTTTTTCTTTGATGTGTGATGTTTCAATGGTTTCTCTCCTGTAGGTTTGTGGTGTCACCATAACAGATGATCTGGTTGATGTGATATTTTATATTTTCGACACAAACAAAGACGGAAATTTGAGCTCCGAGGAATTCTTGGCTGTCTTGCAAAGACGAGAGCAGGACATTGCAAATCCTACCGGAACAGGGTTTGTTGGCATGCTTTTATGCTGGCTAAACTGTGCAAAGGCGTGCCCCTTTCCACGTATTCTTATGGGGTCTGATGCAGCTTCTTGTTGAGCATCACTGCAAGAGGGTATATGCTCTGAAGCCAAGAAAGGTCCTGCTGCTGTGATATAGGATGAGTTTAACCTAGACTTAGTGATTAGACTACACAGACATGCACGATCATGCAGGTCAGACTTTGTACAGCTGATATAGCAGGTATTGATAAGGTTGCTTACATTAGTTACCTCCTACTACGTTTATGTTCTGCTTCTGTTGGTGCCTGATGTTGATTAACGTGTTGCAGATTTTTCAATAGGAAATAATGAGTTGGTCCTCCAGATGAGAAAAATCGCTGGAGATTTTTGTACAGAAAGGAGCTTTGTACACCCATGTATATGCATGTCGATGTTCATGTATATAGCTGACCTCCTCCCAGTTTGGAGACCACGTTTTTGGTAGAAAATGTGGTATTCATATGGTTTTGGCTACGTTCAGTGTTACGATTTCGTTTTTAAAACAAGTTTAGTGTATTATTAAGTATTTGGGGACTGCTGACTGTCTAAATTATTGTGCAATTGCATATGTCTTGCACTGTGATAAACACCAATGGTTTGTAGAAATTAGAAGCAATGAAAGCGAAACGAAAGCCCTGTCTTAAGTACCAAGTTAATTTGATATTTCTGTTGATCGTGATCTTTCCTGTGATATGTTTTACCAAAGCTGGTTTGAATGTCTTGAATTTAAGTTGTTTTAAATTCGATGTGGTTTTTGTCACTTTTTCGAACCATTTTCAGATGGACACCAGCAACAACTAGTAAGAACGTCTCGAAGAACGCGTGTTTTCGCAGATGTATTAGCAATAGTTCCACCTGACGATAATTTTCTTACAGTAATTTTCACGTTCCCCGGAAAGCGAGGGTTGCGCTCGTTATTCAGCTTATGCAATTTCATTTCCAGATTTCTGGTGGCTGTGTTTAAATCTAGAATTTGATAACCTTCCAATTACGAAGATTAATACACGATTCTGGCTTTTCGTGTCAGAAGTTGAACTCGTCCTAATTAAGAAGATTGACTTATAATGACAGTTCTTCACGAGGACATAAGCAATCTCTGGACGAATATGCATGAGTTTATCTCGATTAACGGAGAGAGACGGTCTAGAGAGAGATTAGTTTCATATAGCTAATAACTTCGATCATTTTAAAACGAAAAAGAAAAAATGACCACATATATGGCATTCAATTATCAGGATTACGGGAGATTTCACTCGTCCATGCCGTGAACAGGTGACCGGTTGCTTGCACTCAGGCGGAACCCGTTTCCTCTTTTCCCTTAACAATTTCATTCTCTACTAACTAATAAATGGACAGCTGAGAAACAAAAGTACGTTAAATTGCAGTTTGCAGCATCGTTAGACGGGATTAAAGAAGCCCTGGTACTCTCCTCACATGAACATCCCTCCTTGTAGAGTTAAGGAAAAGTCTACTTACTGCAGGTCATGGACGCCATTTCTACCTGCTTCTGATTATGTTTGATTACTTTATCTCATGCATACTCAAGTTGGCAGTTCATGACTCCAAGAAGCTGTTCTTTGAAGAACTACAAGTTTTGAGGTTAAAGATTTGTTATTGCAGAAATAAGCACGAGCATGCAATTTTTTTTATCTCAATAGTGTAACTACATCTCAGCAAAAATTTAAGCATTTCACGGAACTTGTATCAACCAAAAGAAGTGTGTACGATTTTTCTGAAAGCAGATTTTCCATAAGATGCCTCCAGCCATCAGACAACCCCTTGAAGAAAGGAGCCACTGGCACAATAAAGACTGAAACAAGCTTCAATATGGATGAGAACGCTACTTTTTGCTTCTAATACCCAACAAACAATTGAACAACAATGCGATTCGGGCATTTTGGTAGAAACTATTATATTTCATCCCTTTTTCTGGAGATGGTGTGCTACATCAGCGCTAAAAGGTTATATTGCAACATAAGAAGCTTTCCTTCAATAACATCGAGAAGAACAGCAGGCAAGGCTTGCAGACTTGCAGTCAAATGAAAATGGAAAAGAAAAGGAATTCCAGGATAGAGACGTAATCAAATGATTATAAATGATGAAAAAAATTCTCGAATCAGGTAATTTACATGTGGCTGAAGCATGAAACATAGGTATGGTCAGAACCTACAGACAGCCACAGCTGCATCTAATAGCAAAATTGGATTGAGAAGCTATGAGCAACAACTATTGGCCACCGATGGTCCGGTGATTAAATGTCTCTACTCCAACACCAACGGCTTCATGTCCTTTCGTTCAGCAAGTTCCAAGACACAGCATGAGCTAACCTGCCGGCTACCTGCAGTATATTAAGTAACCCTACTCCATCGAAACCTTCAGAGAAGGTCCTTCAAGATATTTATGTCCCCTTAAAATCCAAAGGGAAAGCTTTACTCGTGGATGATGCGGAAAACCATGTTTGGATCTGCTTTATCTGAGGAATTGCATCTTCACTGCAATCCCTCTTGAAGGTTAACAGATTCCCTTGAACAGCTTCAAGTGACTAAAGGTTGTCAACGAATTACCAAGCATGCTCCAAGTCCATGATGAAATCATGCAGGATTGACGTACCAACTAATCTGTTCCCTCTGAAGAATTCTGTGTGAATAGAACAAATCATTTACTTTGCTGTTTGATGCTATAAATGTTTCCTACAACTCCTATTATGCTTCCCACCACTGCCAAAACAAGCATCAGCCATGAAAGCAGCTTCTCACCAGAGGTTAACATCTCTCCCTGCTTATTTAACCTTAATGCTATAAGAGATGGGAAAATAAACCCCAAAGAGAGACCTGTAGTCGCGCCGGTAAACTTAAAAGCAACCCAAATATTTGGTACTATTGTAGACCCCAAGTAGATCAATGCCAACAGAATAGAAGTTAAGATCATGGACCTCTTTCTGCTCTCGACCAAAGGAGCATAGCCCTTGAAGACCAAGGCATCTACTGTTTGTCGGAGAGAAAAATGTATGACAGGAAACACAAGCATCAAGTGGAGGATGTACCCAATTCTAATAATGTAGTTGAGAATCGAACTGTAAGGGATACCAAGATCTTTGTCGAAATTAGTCAGCACATCCGAATCCGTTGCCTCGCCGAATAAAAGATAACCGGAAATTGCAGTCGAAGCATATACTGCAATACACAACAAAGTAGTAATCCTTCCAACCTTATTCATCTTCCCAACAGATCTTCCTTCTAACTCGTTGTAGATTGGCTGAACATTAAAGTGGCAAACATAAGCATTAGTCATGATGGGGATAACAACAAGCAGATCAAGGATAGCCCTCTTAGAACCAATATCAGGAAGCAATCTCGGCGCTTCAATTTTGCCTTCTAGGAGCTTGACAAAGGCGATGATGCAAGAAACCACGACGAAAACCACCGCCAGCGCGACGGAAGCTGCCGAAGTCAAGCTCAAGGAATCGATCCTCTGCAGAAAAGAAAGGGGACCCAGCACCAAAATCAACACCATGACTACAACCAGCCTCCTATCGTCCCACCATCCCTCTCTGTTCAACAACTGCTGGAAGATCCCCTCGTGTGCTGCCGAACCCGACAACACGTCCCCCATGATGATCAAGTAAACGATCAGAACGCCTGCATTGTTGACTATTATACATATTTCGGAGACTACTCTCGCCGAGTACCCGCAGGCAACTTGGACTATTTCCCCATAGGAAGACACATTCTTAATCACGGAGAACTTCAGCAGAAGCTCTATGCTGATCTCAGATAAAATACCCATCAAAATTATGGCCAAGAAACCCAAAACTAATCCCAAAACTCGCATTGTCGCCGGAAGGGCCATGATACCGGCGCCTATTATTGTCGTTGTCAGGTTAAAAACAGCACCCGGCAAGCCGGATCCTTCCACGACTTCCGACGGAACAAGGGGTATAACATCCAAATCGTCATCACCAACATCGTCTTCTTCTTCCAGGAGCTTGAACGATTTGTAGGCGTCCACGGATCTTGGATTATCAGGAACCCAAGTGCTCTCAGATCGGTCTTTTGAGGACGGATCCGACGACTGCAATTCTATCGAGACATCCCTAGGCAAAGCAGAATACATACTCCCCGTATCCTAAACCACGGGACGAAGGAAAGTTAAAAATAAACCAGAAATCACTTGGGGCACTCCCTGATATCTATGAAGGATGCAACAAAATTGAACTACTAAAAAGAACACAGATTGAGCAAGAAGAAACAGGATTTCGGTTGTCGGTAACTTGGTAGAGAAGGATCTGGTGCTGTGCCTCTCTCTCTCTCTCTCTCTCGATGTGAGGCGCTGACGGGTAGAGAGGAGGTTGGAGGGAGGAGATGACCAAAAGTTCTGGGGGGCGGAGAGAGAAAGGACGTCGAAGTATCATCCGCCCGTACTCCCCGGGACGGAGTCAGACACCAATAGAAACGAAACACGGCAACATTTGTTTTCCTGTGTTATACGCGTCATATTTGAGAGGGTAACGCTAATAACAATTTTTAGAAAAGGGGAAGGAGGGAGAGAGAGAGAAGACAAATGATACCAATCTGTATTGTACCGTGACAGTAACTTTTCTAGTAATATAGAAAGCTTTCCATTTCATTGTATATTCAAAGAAGATGATCAGTATTATTTGCATCGTCTACTTGAACCGGTTCCGATCAACTGCTTTCTTCTATTGCTCACTGGGAGAACAGTATTCAAATCAGGAGGATGTGATGCCCTTATCTATATAAGGTGGTGTTTGGCAGCAGCAGGTCACAGGATTTTAATCTTGGAATCAACTGAAAAGGGATTTACATCTCCATTCTAATGAAATGCAGGGAAACGATAAGCAGATATGAAGTAGGATGTCATGTTCCTTACGTAATTGAGGTGGTTAATCAAAAGAAATTCAAAGGTGGGCATGTTCTTGGCACAACAACAAATGTTCGGCAGATCTTTCATAAAACTTTTTCTTTTGTATGAGCCACGAGCAAAAAAGGTGCCAACAAGAGTTCCTCCCAATCAGGTTAAAACTTCGAATCATGTTTCAACTACCACTCTTGTGCACCAACTTTTTCAATATGTCGTCTTCGTAAGACGTGATGATTGGAGACTCTTGATCACTCTTAATTTCATTTTTCTGATGGACAACACCCCTTAGAGTTGGATTTCACTTCAATGCCAAACAAGCTGGAAGCTTACCCATGTCAACACGGCTCTTAGCTGCTAGCAGTTGAGTGGCCATCTTCCCCTTTTGCTTTGTTAGTGTAAGTTCAGGAGACAAGAGGAAATCCCACTACCTAAGTAAAGACCGAAGCTTTGCCTTTTCCTTTATGAGCGTCGAAGTGGTGTCTCACTATGTTTTAAATTGCATATTGGTACTTCCCTTTTACAACACAAAAAATTTATACCGTGAGAGTTCATTGTATTAAACCCGTCGAAGGTGTAAGTTGAACGCATGACGTTCAAAACCATGTTCGGCCACCAACCTTGTTAGGTGCTTTAAGACTAGAAGTTCTTTATCAAGATGAAGAAAGTCAGTAGCCGGTTGCTGTCCCCATAATTTGGTGACCGCATGTTAAGACGCAGATTTCAATACATGATTCCAAACAAAGGGAAAGTAAAATGGAAAATGGTATGCTGATAGAGTGGAACTGAGATCTCCTCATCACTTGTGCGTGTTGCTTAGCAGTTTGGACTGCAGATATGGTGTGACAGAGATGTCTGTTCGCTTTGCCTAACTCCTATGATTTCCTGATGGAAAAAATGAAATGTCAATACATCCACGCAAGCTGTAAGTTAAAATCCCAGTCACTGCCCATTAAAAGATTCATTCAAACGTTCAAAAGGTTAAAAATATCAATTTGTACCAACTAATTATGGTTTGTATAGGTATATTATAGATAGCGATTACTTCTCATGCTTAGCTAAACTAGGTTTTGCAACTGTCGTTCAATTGAAATGAGGTCTACACATAAAGGGGTCTGCAATCTACTTGTAAATCTTGTGCAGCCCAAATTTGCGGTTCTTAAGTGACAGGAACAGAATGAAGTTAAAGATATGTTTCAAGGTGCATAGTATAGTTGTTTGCTCTAACAGGTGCATTAACAATATACTTTTCTGAACTGTAAACAATGACAATAGCAACATCTAGTTGATGGGTATACGGTAGGTTGACTCAGGTCTCAAAGACACTCTAGACCTTGAACTAAGAGGAAATGAAGGGTTTCAGCCTTTCTTGGGGCAACTTCCTTAAGCTGAAAGCCTGAAAGCAACATTTAGATTGTGATAAAACTCAGTAACGTTCAAATTAGTATATATAATTTTTTATATTGTTATAAAAAAGCTTCATGATTAACGATAAGCTGGGTTTATGTGATGAAAATAAAATAACTTTACTATAGATGTGTATTTAGGTCCATTTGTTTGCATGAGTCTCTTATCTAGTACCAATAATATAAAAAAACATGAGTAATTGTATCAATTGTTTTTAAAACAATATGTAAATTAGGTGTTTATCTTGTTAATGCTAAAAAGTTAATCAAGAAACCTAAATTCATTTTGGAAAATCTATTTTTCGTTTACTAATGGTAATATTTAACTGATTTAATAATTAATTTAACAAACAAGTTATGATTATTGATTAATCACAAAATTTGTGTGAGAAGGTGGCGCATCCTGAGGGCAATCCTGCAAACTGCATCCAAATACCAAAGGATGACGATCTTGCTGTCATAGTTGCCAGTTCATAAGTCCTGGCCGTCTAACTTGCGGACTTTGGTGGAGAAACGAGGAATACTTGGTCGCCAAGAAACCCCCCTCCCTTTCTTCCCTCACGCTGGTTGTTTCCTTCTCTCCAAGAGGGTGCATGTGAATTCTGTAATTGGCTCTCTTCCTCCTCTTTCTAATCGCCCGACCGTAGTTGGCAATTCATTTTCTTTTCCCTCTTTGTCAGGTTCTGGCATTCCATGGAAGCTGGTGGTGGTGGCGGGGACGAGGCCGCTTCTTGTAGTACTGAAATGACGAACTCTTTGCCATCTAAGCTGAAGATTGCCGGGTTTTGGGCAGGGGCGTTGGATGTGGACTTGCAAGCTTGGACACTGTCCACTCTTAAGCAAGAGATCGCCCGGCGGTCCAATTGCCGGCCGGATACTATCAAGATGATATGTGGTGGTAAGGTTCTTACCGACGAGCAAGGAGGCAAGACGCTCGTCGAGTTGGGTATCAAGAACAACGCGAAGATATTGGTCACAAGGGTTAAACTGGAGGAAGTGAAGGCTTTCAAGGACGCGAAGTTGGCTGAGGAGGAGCGTACACGACGTCTCGCTAGGATCAGGCAGCTTTCTTCTTGTTCTTGTTATTGTTCTTTTTCTTCTTCTCCTTTATTATGGGTGGTACTGAATTTGACGCTTCGTTAGCTCTTATGGGTAATTTTGTTTTTCTCTCGTAATTTTGCTTGTCGCTATAGATACCAGAGGGTTTAGAGAGTTGACTTCTTTCTATAGACTGGTCTTCTGATCATCGAGGTTGATTCATATGTCGAGAAGTATTTGCTGACGATGGATTCGTTTCGTTCCTATGAGCATTCGTTGTACGAGAAGTGTGTCCAAGGTGACAATAGTGGTGTGACTTGTGAGTGGACAGAGCTAGTTGATCCTACCATGCAACCGATTTTTATGTTGTCCTCCTTCATAACTTATTCTCTCACAGAATTAATCCAATGCAAGAAACCTTACAGTCAACATTTGTGCAAGGACAAAGTCACATAGAATTGGAGTATGTTCTCCTTTCCGTGGAGATTAGACGTTATTTTTAGAATTGGCGAGGTGGCAAAAAACTGAGATGAACAAAACGAGCATGGTGCTGATGAATGTGTGAAGATTCACTGCTACTTACTCTTTACTTTACTTCGTAGGTGATTGTGTTTCTATTTGACACCTAAACTATGCATATATTTACGAAACTCGTTGTCAAATTATATATCAATAATTAGCTGTCTAATTTGGATCTCTTTGGATTGCTAAGGTGCTGTAGATTTATGTTGTAACTCAGTCCATTCTTCTATCTGGTGACAAGAGTTTACCTCACTTCTCATTGAGTTTGCGTCCGAAGAAATGGTTAATTTGGCCAAACTATGCTTGCAAAAGATGGAAAGCTGAACTAAAACTTCTGTTTCAGAGGATTTAGTACAAATATCACTGGTGATCCATTTGTGACACAATGGTGAAAGTTCTATATAAAGGCCTTTAGCCTCTCACAAAAATGTATGAGGCGTTGATGCCTCATTACATTTATTGTCATTTTGAGTTCCTTCATATTTGGGAACCTCTTCAATTCCATTTTTTGACTCTAGCGTCTTCTTTTCCTTTTTCATGATCATCGTTGATGCTTTTGTCTATCTTGGTGATCTTGGACTGATAGCCTTGAGCACTTAGAACCCCTAAAATCATGCTGTGGCTCATGCATTGAGCTTCATGGGTCGTCATTGGCCCTGGTGGACTATAATCGAGGGATTTGGAGAAATATGGTTTGTGAGAAAAAACATGTTCTTCTCCTTGGTTTGAAGTTTATTACTTCTGAAGTATATACCATATATATAAGTTGCACTAATGGATCTTGACACATTCTCCTGCCCTTATCTCAAAAAAACACTGGAATAACCTCTATCCACCTTTTAAAGTCATTGAATTATCAAAGGCAAAATGACAATCATTTTCTTCTCATTTTGATATCATTAAGGATATCGTAAATGCATAAACATATTTATTACAATTACACCCGCCTCCTAATTATCTTGCTTTTCTTCTAGCCATTCCTTCTGGTTAAATAAGTTTTGTCGGTCTAGTTCTATTAGGTACCATACAGCGAAAACTGACTTCTTGTAATGGCAGTCCAAAATCAAGGAGCTACATTCAGTAAGAAGGTGTGTAATTCTGTTATATTGCTATATGGATTCAACAGTTTCTACATATATACAAGCATAGGATATTCAAGCGACTTTGCCTATGTCAAGATATGATCTCTGAAGCTTGAAGTTCAGAACATAGCGGAACCTCAACATGCGCATGTGGCATGTGTACATCACAGAATATCTAAATCATCAATGCCATGCAATTGCGCAGAGAGAGAGAGAGAGAGAGTACAGTTAATGCCTGGACTGTAAAAAGGTTCCAATCTGTATACTTGCAATCCATTGACATTCTTTTGTTTGACTTTTCCAACTCTTATTCTCAGTTACTTCTTTCTCTTTGAAGGGTCATGAAATGTTTGAGACCTAAATTGTCGAAAGCAGAAGGTGGACACAAGTTATTAGTAACCCTAAAAGGACTAAGTGGGACTAATCGGCACAAATCACAATTCAGTCCGAGTAGATTGCCTATAAATAAATAAATATGTATATTTGTATGGAAGTAAATATAGAAACACCTATATCTATATAAAGAATCACTACATGGATTTACAAGTCAAGCATTAGTTGGCTGACCAATGCCTAAGATGATTAATTGACTAGTCTGATCAACTAGTTGCTGGTTTGAGGGGCAGGTCAGTCAATGACCGACTTAACCTACTAGTTAGACTAGTCATGATCTTGACAACTAAGTTTGACAGCAATTTCCATTTTCACTCTGCTCTTTAACATCAACACCCCACTTTTGTTTGTCCACCAAATTCCAATTCCTTACTCTTCTTTTATTTATGCATTTAGTTAGATTAGCTCACAACTGTATGCTCTGTCTGTGCCTTCATTTCCAATATAATGCAATTACAAAATATTTGTGCTCCCTTATATGCAAAAAGAGTTTGCTGGCAACACCCATAAAGGCTCCTTATCTTATTCTTCTTCTAGAAGAGTTGTGTGTAGAGTTAGTTAGGAAGTTTCTTTCTTCCTCCTATCGGTGCACAGTAGTCAATTTCTAGCATTTCTAACCAAGTTGTTGAAACTTTCCTTTTTCTTCAGTCTCTCCTGCTACTATGCATTCATTAAGAGATAACCTCACAACTGCCTAGCTTATTGCAAGTTTTTGCCATGATATTGCTGTAGTCGTTCTTTTTTTTTTTTTATTTTGTTCATAAATTAGTATTAAGATGATCTAATTGTAGTATTTATGGATTCTTTCTTAAATTTGAGAATAGAGTATAATTGGTCATGGTAATTGTGGCTTCTCATTGGGGTGTTCTTTGTTTGGGCTGATTTGCTATCATATAGTTTGTCTATATTATCTATTTTGTCAAATTATATCTCACAAACAATATCTGTTTGTTGTTGCCTTTTGTATCTCTGCCTCATACTGGTTATGATTTTCTGAGTAGGAGGACAAAGTTGTGTTTGTTCATCTAACAGAACTAATCGAGTAAAAATTGTTAGCAATCAGTTCTTTTTCTTGTTTATGTAGTTTTTTTATAATGATTTTCTCAGTAGCAGTTGAATTGTTGTTGTACAATTAAATTTCAGAACTCTCCTTTTCCCTCTCTTGGATAACACAGCCTGAGATTTGCAACAGAAATCCGTATTCGGATGTTTTCAGTGATACCTGATGCTGTAGTCTATTTATGATATAAACTCGTAGGATTTTCTCTGCTGTTGTTGTCTGGAATGTTATCTTGCAGTTATTTTGCTTTTTAACACCAAGAGGTTAGCAGGGAAGCTGCCTCCTCATTGGCTGAGAAGCACATGAATGCATCCTTTGCTAAGGAGGACTTTGCTTTTGAGGTTGAAAGTCTGAGTGGTCAGAGAGTGGATATGGGCACTGATTCTGATCGGAGGTATAAATATTTTTCTATGTAGAGGACTTAAGTTATATTTGTTGTTATTGCAACTTAAGAGTTTGTACTTTGTACTAATTAATGAGCAGGGCCATCATGATGGGTTTGATGCTTCACAGCAACGGAAAGAATTTGATAAAGCAAGCTAAATATAAGGAAGCTGTTGATGTACTTGCGATAGGAGAGGCAAGCTTTCTTTCTCCAAAACCAAATGAATGCATCAATAATGGTTCACTGCAGAATAACAGTTACCGTAAAATATATTGACACTAAATTCCATCTTCATTATATTGTGTGCTTCACAGGAGGCTTTTTCTGTTTGTGATCCTAAAATTGTTGAGGTGAGTTCCTCGCCATATTTTCTGATTGTCAATCTTATCCCTCTTTGCTTTCCTAACTTGGTGGTCCATGCTTGTTCATCTTCAGATGATGGATAATGTGTCAATACTTCAAATAGACATAGTGTGGTGTTATTTTATGCTTCGGGACATCTCATGTCTCTCAGTGGCGGGGGTTCGACTGGACAAAGCCAGGAAGTCAATTGATCGCTCTTATGCCAAGAATGCTGACCATGCTAATCTTCCCCTTGAAGATCAACACTTACAACGCATCATGTGTGCTTCTCTCCATTCGAAAATATACTCATTATTTGCAGTTACTTTGGTTAAATTGAACATGTGTGCATGTGTATGTGTGTAACAACCACTCATACGAATGCACGAATAGAAATTTTAAGTGACTTTTACTTCATTCTTAAGTTCAAGATGGGTGATTCCCTTTGTGTGATTTGTCATTGGCATTTTATTTACCTGCAAATGACTGTTTCCTTTATCGTTAAAACTGGAAGTCATCTCTAAAGAAATGATTCTTTGAAACATGTGAACAGATATTTGAGATTAGAGCTCTTGGAAGGTGTCGTTGCTTATCATTGTGGCCGTTTTGAAGAATCTCGTAAAGCTTTGGCCTCAGCCCAGGCAAAATATCTACAGGTGTGCTTCACTCTAGTATCTTGTTGTTGGCTTTTGATGCTTATTTAAAAATAGATGTTCAACCTAATTTAGAACTGCACGATGTCTGTGAATTGTGAAGTACCTTCTATGGAAACTTCAAGGAACAAGGGACAACCAGTCTTTGCCTCAAGTCAATGACTTAGTATTTTCTTAATAGCGGAACTTTACAAAGACTCAAAGCATTACAACTCCTCCCACTATACAACGCTCGACCTCACTTAAGTATTCAGCCAGAGCCCTTACAAAGTTTTAAATTCAAAACTAAGGCGGCAAGACAATCTCGCCGAAGTTCAAGCACAGTCGTAGACTTCAACCGCCCATCGGCCATCTGTCCAACAACCGCTGCCTCGTGCGTCAGTGGTTGGCCAAGGGCACTGCTGCCTGCAAACCATCTAGCTGCAGAACCGTTATCTGAC
>JAANDH010000396.1:251182-445943 GCA_011799765.1 Nymphaea thermarum
GCAGAGGCTCGACCCCAAACGGAGGCCGAGGAGCAGGCAGTCGCGCAGCAAGAAATGCCAAAGCCCGAGGCAGAGATGGCCACAACATACGCTACACAGTCGGTCACACCTGTGTGTGTGGCCGAGAACAGTTGGCCACAGCCCGTGGCGAGCGACGATCACGTCGACGAGCGCCGAAGATGGTGCCGCGCGAGGCAAGCGGAGGTTTTCAGATATAGAATCTCTCTTTTGGATATGATAGCTTAGTCTGTTGTTTAGAGACTGTAGTGACAAGCATAACATGTTCGTGTAAGTAGAAATTTTAGAAAATAATATTACCTTTCAAGGAAATAATGTAACTGCTGTTATGCATCTAGAAATTACCAAACAATGTGCTTCAATCTGTGATCATTAGATTTTCTGAATAATGCACCCTCTGAACTGTACTGCTTACCCCTAAAATTAACTTTGATGGAGCTTGCTTCTTTATTCATGAAAGTTATTTCTGCTTATGGTCGGAAAATTGAATTTTTTACAATTGCTGAGTATGCACATTTTTGTGGAGTTGATTAGGTGGAATTATGCTGCATTCCCGTTTCACAGATATGTTGTGTTTAGTTTTTTTTCTCTCCAGTTGTATTTTCTTATGTGTAGCATGTCGTCAGTTTCAAGTGTCTGATGAGGGATTAACAAAACTCATGAACCTGGGCTACAAAGGGCGAGCAGCCAAAAGAGCTTTAATAATCTGTAGCCAAGATATTGAAAGTGCAGCCAACTTTTTAATAGAGGAAAGGACAAAGAAAGCCCGTAGAATGGAAGCAGATAGGCAGCGAGGTCAAGAAACAAGGCAATGTTTGCATTCGCTTATCCTTTTCTCTCTTTTCTTTCTCCCTTGCCTGTATGGTTCTAATGTCATCACTTCTCCAGGGAGCAGAAAAGCTATGGGTTGACTCTCAATGGAAAACTAGTCAATATGGAGTGTTTGACTGTCCTCACCTCTCTTGGGTAAGCAGCTTGTCGAATTTGTTACTTTAACACTGCAATGTTTTTTTCATGCACCAAAATGACAAGAAAGGAACGGGTTGGCATCCAAACACCATTTTGAAAATGCACATGTTCTCTGTGAATAGAAATTGAAACATTCTGGAGTTAGAACGGCAGAACCATCTTTTGGTGATGATAAACCTTCTTTGAATGTAAATCCAAACTGAGTTCACTAGCACTTTTTTTGTTGGGAACTAACAAGAGAAACCACAGGGTGCAGCCGGGTAGTGGGGATCGATCTTGGCTTCGTTGAGCTCAAGAACCTTAAGATGATTCCCACTTGCCAGGTGCGCTTGATCTGTCGGGGACTAACTTGAACTATTTCTCATAGATCAGTTTCGGGGAAAATTTTTCTATGGTTTCTTTGGCTCCAAAGGATCAGTTAAGTTTCTAAAGAAGTGACTTTTGCTTTGGCATAAAGAACTATCAAACTTTTTCTTTCTAAAGTCTAGATGGTCTTCAGATGTGTTTTCCATCATGAGGGTACTTATTCAAGACGATTCAGTTTCTACCATAACCTTGTTTTTCTACTTTCTCACGCGAATTGTAGTGCAGATGTCAAATTTTGATGATCTCATCTATTTGGTTTGAGCCAAGCTTGTGTCATTAATAGAAAAGGGAAATAGGTTAGACTAAAAAAAGTGCAAACCAGCTGCTTTTCTCTCCTGAATGCTTCGCGGATGTGGATTGCGGACTACCAAATTAAAATAAAGTGAGTACTTTTCAAAATTCCACGTGCGGCCCAATCTTTTCACTTTGGTACTAAAAGGGGTGGCCTCAGATTTGGGATTTTCATTATGTTGTCACTGGCTACTGACAACTTTCAAGGGCAAAACTCGTGTTTAAATCTGGCATCTTAAATTTGAACTGCCCTTATTGTAACTGGAGTTTGAAACGTGCTTTATTAATCACTTGGTAGCTGCCAAAACCTGATTTTCAGTACCGTTTGATCCATTATCTTATCATTTTCATCCATTCAATTTGAATTCTCTCTCTATTTCTCACACGCAGCTTCTAGCACATTACACAATTGTAGAATCAGCCGTATCACAAAGTCTTCCATCTTACACGTGGTGTCTTCCTCTAAACTAAATACAAGCAGACCTGGATTGGCGGCATTCATCTTCTTACGATGCCCACTTTGCCGACGGCGGTCGTCCGAGCAAGAAAGATTTTTTTGTTATTTATGGAAATGCATGTTAACAAAAAGATACCAATTAATCACTTGGTGGTTAACAGGATAGAGAAAAGAATTGCAGCTGAAGCACTTCGGAGGACTGAGAACGACGTTCAGCGGGCTTTAGATGACGTTACGAATCCTGATACACATTGCGATATCCAGGTGAGGTTTTTGCTTGCCTAGAATGGTTGTGCTGGGTAAAGGAGCTCGAGGCTGAGACAAACGCACCTGTTTGTTGCTCAATTGCAGCTCTCTATTGTGACGAGGGACAGGACGGTAGAAGAACTTGTTTCAATGGGCTTCCGAAGATCACAAGGTAGGTAATGGTGTACACACGCACAAACATCTTCGACGGTTCGTGGTTTTTTTATTGGCGTAAGAACTTGTGAGAGCCTACGTGTTTCTGTTGCAGTTGTTGCAGCCTTGAATCAAACTGGGTCGAAGGATGACGCATTGGCTATCCTCATCAATGAGAGAAGCGACGATCCCCAAACTCCTGTAACTGCAACAGCTGGTGCTAGCTCTTCAAGGAGAAGTGAGAGCGATACACCTTCTGCTGATAGACAGACACAGGACATGGTTGCAGATGCGGAGGTGGAAAATGAGATTACGCTAGGGGTCAGTGCAGATCCATTGTCTGAACTTGATGTTGAAGTCATACAAGAAGGAGAAGCCATAAGCGAGTACATGGCACTGCTTGATTCGATTGAACGAGATGGCAGCTCATGCAAAAAAGCTTGAAACTAAAACATGTAAGGGTACTTTTGAATTACACATCATAACTGTCAAGTTTCAGAGTGTACAGGAATCTCTGTAGCCAAGGCAAGCAATGCATCCTTTGTACCGTTCTCAGCATGTTCGACTGTGTCTCGGTCGTCTTGGGGCATTTCATTACAGTTGATAGTGTGCCATACTGATCTCTCTTGCTGAAACATCCTGCAAAAGTACAACAATATATGGCCCAAATGTTAAAGACGAAATTCCGCTTGCGGACGTGCTCATTCGGTAAATACTCTTTAAGCAGCATCCACATGATGCAATTAGTTAAGACAAAAGAAAAGAAATATGAATTGTTCTTTAAAGCAAACGAACAATGAGAGATAGCAACGCAATTAGAGTTGTTTGAACGATAGATTTGGCGGAGATACGGTAGCAAACATGTGATTTGCTGAATCTGCTATTCCCCATTTGAACACCAGAAGAGATATTTAAGCAGGAACAGAATATTATTTCAACCACCTTGAAACTTGTAAACAAGGTGGCGAACCACGCCACCACACCCACGACGAAGAACGGAAATGTATCAGTGTGGAGGGAGGGCTTACGGATGTTTGCAAAGCAATGGGACTTGAACCGTCACGGCATACTTGCAAGTTGAAGTTTCTTTAATTGAACTGATCATTACTTCGGGTGACTCCGAGCACACAAATCGTACCTGTAGACGGAACAGATGTAAGGAAGAAGGCAAGTAACGGCCATATCAAGCAAGCTGTCCATAAGAGTCTCTGATCGTTTTACCTCCGTCTCTCGAGGCTGATTAGTGAGATCGCATACTGTTCCGTTCGTGTATACATGAGCGTGATACCTAGGAAGAGGACAACAGACATACTTTTTCTTATGGGACCACGGAAAGAGTCTATCTCCTTCATTTATGTAACTATTCTTGAACTATGCACATTCATGCACAATAAGCATTCGTTATACCTGTGAGCAACATCTTTTGAACGAGGATCTTTTAAGATGGATGCATCTGAGTTGTTTCTGTTGAAAGCAGCAGTTGCCTCTTCATTGTACTTGCCCAAGACAAATTCTTGCACAACCTGAAACACATGTTCAAATCATCAATTACTACCCTGGAACTTGCAAACCAGCATCCACACTAGAATAATTCTCCAACAGCAATTTTTTTTTTTTTTTGAGGGTGGGGCCGGGGTGGGGACTGTGGGCTTTGTCGGTTTGTGTGGGAGGAGAGAGAAAGAGAGAGAGAGTATTAACCTTCCTCAATCAACCAAAAGAACTTCATGTGAAGTATGTAATAATCCAGATACCATCCCACACAAAAGACATTGACCAAGGTTAAAAATTTGCAGCAACTAGTATAACTAAATTCACAAGCTTATTATTGGAAGAAAGGAACTGCAACATGATTGTGAAGAAAATAATTCAATGGAAAACAAAGAACCCTTCAGAATTAGCAGTATAACGGCAATGAATAACATCATCAGCTAATAGGCATGTAGTAGCCTGCCAGCTCATGTAGAGAATAAACAGCCGAACGATGCACATCATAACTTGATAAAAGGCAGTCGAGGATACCGAGGCTCCGGAAAAGGCAACCAAGCAACAAATTGGTGCTGATACCACATTAACAAAGAGATACTCAAATTCACTCTCATCTTATGCCTCTCTAATGCACCATTCAGCTACACAAGGATACTACGTGTTGTTTGATTCCTGATGTCGAACTCTGATATAAGCGAGGTTTTTTCAAAAGCTTAAATTGTCAACATAAACACCGAGTTCTTACAGCAAGGTTTCTCTTGAATATAAATCAAAAAGTTCATTTTTCTCCCGAAAAGCTCAGAAATTTAAAAAGGCAAATAACTAATAGAAAAGTTTATGAAGTTATGAGTTTTCCGCTAATTTTCTTAAAAAAACATTGACAAACATTCAAAATAATTATTAAAATAAAATAAAAACAAAAAAAGTTTAAATATATTTAGAACATAGTGATATTTTGAAAATATAACAGAAAATTTCTTTTTTTTTTCTGTATAACTTGTTTCTAGTGATAATATCACAATATTTTGGAAATATCAGTGATGTTTATGCCAATAACTGAAACACAAACGGCCTTTTATCTCACTGAAACCACATATCTGAATATATATGGACATGCAAAAGAACTGAAACCAAACAGTATATGATCTTACGAGATCAATCATTCATGAAAAAATACAACATAAAACCAATGATGAAAAACTACTCTTGATCCAACATCTAAGAAAATTGGATCTACAAAGAACCATATCCTTAACTAACCGAAGAATAATGTGCTGAATAAAGTAAAACAGCAAAAAAGTTTGAAGCAATAAACTTTTGATAGCATCACGGGCAGGTATAAACTGATTAAGAAGCTAATGAACAAATAGGAAACCTAGAGTTTCATATTTATAGGCTATGAAATAAGAACAAAAAGTTCCCCAAGACAATCCCCCAGGGTACAAAAGTGTAGCATAAAATGGTCTTCCAGCATCAGATTCTAATGTAGAATCCCTTTTAAAGGGATACTTACATTTCATCTTCAACGTATCTTATTTAGAAGAAATTGCGCAGAAAACTTCCAGTGATCCGTCACAGGAACAGATCAATACATGCAGGAAAAAGAAAAAGTTGTGGTCCAACACAATATCCATAGCTTCAAAGCAAGCTACACAACAAAGCAAACCACATCCGATTGCCCATGGGAAGAATTAACAACACACCTTCCTCTCCTCTGTATGAACTTGTCTCAACCTCTGGTGGTAGCATAGTTCGTACGACCACCAACCTTCTTGCTGCAAACATTATGTTAAAACAGCATGCACATAAAAAAATCCAAATGATAAAGACTCTGAATTGCATTCTTACTCTAAGTAAGCACTGGTCTTTGAGTTTATCAAGTATTTCGTCTGGTGTCTTTAACTTGAGACGTCTGTCAGCTTCCATAATCATGGTGCTGCTATTTTGCTGAGAAACAGAATGTAAATCTTTCTTCTCCTCGACTTTGGGCAAGAAACAATTATACTTTGTCCCATTCTGATACGACATTACCATGGACTCTTGGTTTTCATCCTGGAAACAATTTCTTTAAACATCAAACATGAACATTTCCATACTGCCAAATCATCTTACAGCAAAAGAGCCTAAATTTTTCAATGCAAACCGTGAAACAAGTGAAAAAATAATCACTTCTTGACTCCTGTCATGGGCAGAAAATGGGGTACGTATCATCTACTGTCCTAATTATAAAATTGAGTCTGAAGAATATTAACTTTAGAGAATCTTAACTTACCGGCTGGAAAGGAGACTCCAAAGAATGAAATGCAATCTTGAATTTCGGTTCATGAGAACTGCGCCCAAATGTATCTCCAGCTGTTCAAAAGATGACTAGCTTTAAAATCATGAGAACATGAATAACCTTGCAAATTAGCTTCCTACAAGCCGGACACATTGTGCACTCGTTCTTTTATTACGGTCTTGCTTTGGCAATATCCTACCAACAGTAACTTCTCAACAGCAGTGCCATGTCTGTGAAGGAAAAACGACAAGCCCAGTAAGATCCTACAGTTAACAGACAGCGACGACCTACCTATTTAAGCTCCACTCTTTACTCGAATGCTCGATTATCAACGTATGTTTGCATATTGTAGCCAACCACAGGACCTTGCACATTTAGTTGCTTAAATTTGACTGCATTAGTCGGAATTTTGCGAAAATCAAAGACGAGATCAATCCATAGAACTTTCTTATGGTACATCCGATGCATAGCCAACGTACCTTTGATTATTCTACTCGAGCAAAGTGACATGAAAACCAATAACAGGAAACGATAGTTCGAACACGCTTGTGATAAAAATGGTAATGAGATTATTGGAGAGGAAAAGGGAAGGGAAAAGAAGGGAGTAGAACTGTAGAAAAAGCTAGGAACTCCTCTCTAAATGTCACTGACAGCGGGTTGTTCGCTTCTGCTTAAGGGCACTACTGGAATTCAAGTGAACCAGATGCAATTTCACGGCCACGGGCTAAAACCCAGTTCACTCTTGTCACAAGAACGAATATTCGTTTTGATTTCAGGCGCTCCGCGTTCTCATCGATAAGAAAATGGTGCCTACAGAATTTGCGGTTAATTCGGATAACTGAGCTGGATTTCGGTAGAGGTTGGGGCTTCTTTCCTCCAACAACATCTCAATGAAATAAGGGTGTGATCAAATAAGAATCACGCCTCCATTCATATCAACAACTGGCCAATGAAACTGAGTAAAAAGCAAACAAATCTGTCCAAATGAACTTGATCAAATACCAAATTCACTCCAGAGATAGGCAGAGGCACTACTCCCCAAGCGACAAACCACATAAGGTCGACACGCGAGTGCAGTTTAGCGAATTACCATTCTAATCGTAAAACTACCAGCGTTGCATAAACCGATGTACGACGAGCGGCGAATAACGGCTCGATCTGTACCTGTATGGGCGGCTAAAATCCGGTCGGCCGCCACGAGATGGAAGATCCTGAGCGACGGGAGAAGAAGGACGAGAAGCAAAAGAACGGGAGACAAGAGCAGCCCGCCCTTCATTCTGCTCATGTCAGGAAAGCCTCAGTTGAAGATCGCTTGCTTCTTCTTCTTCTCTCTTGTTCCTCCAGAAACCCGTTCACCGGTTGTTGTCGGGCCGTGTGGGGTTTGGCGACGGCCCTTGTTGCATCCCGGGACCTTCCTTAACCTGGTCACGACCAATACCGGTTTATAAATATATCGGTTTTCTATCCGATTCGGTGCATCCCCGGGACCCCGACCACATCTATCGAGGCATATCGGCCTGTACTGTAGCGGCTTATCTCTTGTATTAATTTTTTAAAAATAATTTAAAAAATAAAAATACATCATTTTTTAAGCTTGTGCCGAACGGTACTTTATCAGCAAAGAGCCGATACGATATCATTGTGACAACATTGGTCCCTATATGGGAAAGTTTTCAATTTTTGCCCAAATAAAAACCCAACATCTCAAGATTTTGAAAAGTCAAATCTCTAAAATCAAACTCCCCTTTAAACATTTAGCTTCATGTCTAAAATTGTAATGAATTTTAAAGAATTTATAAAATAAGTTGTTGATTGGTTGATTTTCTTGAATTTTAGTATTTTTTTTATCAAAAACTATTAGGAAATGAGTTTGTATTTTTTTTTATCAAAAACTATTAGGAAATGAGTTTGTATTTTTTTTTATCAAAAACTATAAACGAGGTGGGATACTTCAGGCTAAAAACTCAAGCCCAGTGAAAAAGTGGGTTGAGTAGTTAGTAAAAATTATATCACCTTCTTTTCGTAGAACAACAGCAGCTATTAAAGCTTTTAGTTTGAAACATATAGAACAAAGACTAAGTTGTAAATATAAAAAACGAGTTGTTCTTTCAGAGTTCATAATACTCCTTTTTAGAGTTCATAATACTCCTCAAAAATGAAGAGATTCCATTTAAAGAATCTCATTTGTTTCTCTCTCTCTCTCTCTCTCTCTTCTTTTTTTTATGGGCGGGTTTGATAGCTGTGGATTTCAGATCCAACTTCAGCTCTACCTGAGAGATGCACGGCTTTAACGATAACCGATGTTAGATCCGTGGATTTAATGGCCTGAAATCCAGGTCGGAGAGGAGGTGATCCGATCTCTCCCGCGGATCTCATGAACTCATCTCTGCGGGAGACTCATGGCCGGAAGAGGCACACCAGAACCTCCACCCACTTCCCTCTGCCGTATCTCTCTCTCTCTCCCGTGATCTTTCGGGGACGGAAAAACAAAAAGAACAAACTCTCAGCAATGGCCAAGGGTTTCAAAATTTTCAAAACTATTGCCGAGGGTTTCAGAATAAAAATCTTGTCGAGGGTTTTCCAAGCGAAACCCTTGGACGGTAACCCTCGGCAATGTTCGAGGGTTTCAAATTTTTTCCAAAACCTTTCGAAACCCTACCGAAGGTTTCCTTCCCGAAATGAAACCCTTGGTTGCAAACCCTCGGCAGTGGTTTTCCGGTTGACGGAGGGAGAAAGAAAAAAAAGGAGGGGAGAGAGAGAGAGAGAGAAAGAAGCATCAACGGAGCTCCGTCGGTCGTCTGGACGTCGGATGCCCTCGACCCCCGCTCCCCTGCCGGTCGGTGAAACGAAAAACTGTAACCCGATGAAAGGAAAAACGAAAGCAAACAAACACCATATAAACAGGTCGGATTTTAAAAAGCTCGGACCGTAGATCCAAGGATCCGAAATCAACCATCCGAGGGCATCATTTTAAACCATTGAGAAAGCAATTTTTAGTTTATTGGCAACTTAATTTTCATTTATTGATTTGAAATCAACGGTTTAGATGATTTCCATCAAAATCTAGTATAGGAAGATATTGTAATTACCTATTTTCCCTTTTTTTATTACTAGTGGCACTAACACTTAATTATCCAAGCATGTGAACGCAAATGAACTGGATATTACCCGAATGTTGATTTAATCCCAAATCCGTTTTGTTGGATCTAATAAAGAAGTTTGGATTCGATTACTAGTCAGATTCTTTCACTATGCAGTTTCATAAATGAACATTGTTTTGGGTCCATTACCCGAGTGAGATCAAAATAAAGAATAAATTCGATTTCATAGAAATGTCAAGGTCGGACTTGATTTCAGTTTCAAAAATAAAATTCCAGTTCGAGGTCCAATCCAAATCAGATTTCCTAAAGATCCATTAAGACAAAATCCGAACCGTTTATGTTGGGGAAGAATCAGGAAGCGGGCCACTGGCCCACTGGGTGGGCTCCATAAAAAATGTCGGCGGTCAAAATAACGTCATTGTTATAGGGAAAAATACCGCGACGTTTAGGTTTGTCCGTCCCTGCTATTCTACTCTATCGCACCTTCACTTCATGTGAAGAAGAAACTGAGAACAATTAAATTATCGCGTAATTTAGCTTCTGTTATCTTGCGGTTTACGCAAAATATCGCCATGGCGGGTGCACCTACATACGCGTGCCAGAGAGCAGACTCCATTAGAGTGGGACGCCCCCTTTTCTCCCTGGAACGAATCTCTCGGTGAGGAGAAGAAGAAGAAACAGGAATTAGGTTCCTGTCAATCCGATTCTCCTCCTTGTTTCGCTTTTTTCTTTGTTGCGTACAAAGACAGGATTCGTCGAGGAAAAAGTAAGCCGATCGAGATAGAAACGAACGAGGCGGAGGGAGACCCCTTCTTCCAAAGCTAGAAGAGTCTCCTCCCCCCATTTATTTTCTCCCTGAAGAACTCCTCGAGTCTTTATGGCGAGAGTCAGAAGAGCGTCTCACGCGGGGTCGTGGTATACCGATAATGGTAATGTCTTTCCGTCGTGTTATTGGGTCTAGGGTTTACTCGATTTTCACATTTTGTTCCGATCGAAAGATCGTGAAAAAATAGAAAAGCTTAACTATGTAATTGTACTCACGCGGTTTCTTGCCCTAATGTTCGTTTAATGCATCACATGAATAAGTGTATGGGAGTTTAAGTATGTTTTTTGGATATTGTGGCGGCATTTGAGCATGATCGTTGAATCAAAACGGTTTTTCTAACTCGTTAATGCTAGGTTATTTCAAGTGATCGAAATGCCTTTCCATGTAGCGAACTTATAAAGGAATTGCTAGGTTCGCAACTCGCAAGTACACTAATGATAGCACAGTAAAGCTCATAATTGTTGGTTTTTTCAGCTGCGTAGGCGCAGGATAACATCGAAGTCAATTTGGTGCAATTTTATTCAGATGGACCTTTTCGTCGCAGCATATTTATCTGATAAGCATAACGTGCCATCATGACGTTCTTCCAATTCTATCTCTTACCAACTGCGCCAGTAATTACTATTTGAAGATTTTATTGTGTTTGCTCTTTCATAGGCGTGCACATATGCGTGGGCGCGCGCATGTTCTGTGTAAACTTGGTCATGGATTTCAGCATCTTTCGTCACATTTCAAAACAAAACTTTATCATTTGCCACGCCCGAGTTATGTTATTGAACCATTGCACAAGCTTGTGGCTGTAAGCAATTCTTCTTTTTTGTTTTTTTTTTTTTGGGCGTATGCCTGTTTCCTTTTTAAGAACCTAATACATTTTGTACAGCATTTAAGAGGGTATAGTTGGTGCGTATATAACACATACGACGGATCGGCTCATAGCCGTTAGTCACCTTGTTTGCAATCATTTAAATGGTGGGATGCTTTAGTTATTGTGTGAGAATGTGACGCTAACCAGTAGCCTTATGGCCCTTATCTAGTATTCAAATAGCAGTCTATCTGTATATGTGCTACTTTATAAACTACATAACTTGTGAAATAGATTAAGGTCTAGTATTTATACCGACGGAGCGTCTGATACTGACAGAGCGTCGAGAACCATTGTCTCTAAGGATTTCCATCCAAATGAAATAAAGGTTTGCAAGCGGAATAAAAAGTGCACAGGGTGTTCTATGCGGTTGAGTTTTATAGTTTAAAATAGATCTTTGTTATCCGGTAGTACTTATCATAACGTGCATGTTGTCAAGACTTACATATACTTTTAGACAACCTGACTGTAATCTTTAGTAATATATTAAACTTGTGTTCCCATTTATTGTCTTCATGTTGTAAATTAGCATTCAAACTTGAGGAGGAGCTTGATGGGTGGCTGAAGGCATCTGGAGTTACAAAATCTGCTGGTGTCCGGGGTGTAATTGCACCGTAAGTTTGTATAATTGCACTGCTCTGCAGAAATTGCATGTCAAGAGATGGTTCAACATTTGATGAGTTTACTGTAATCTTCAACTACAGCCATGCAGGTTACTCATATTCAGGTCGTTGTGCAGCTTATGCATTTGCTAACATAGACCCAGAAAATATGTAAGTTGTGTTAGTTTTCAATTAGATAGTTTATGTATAATGCAATCTTATAATGTGCAGCATATAATCTGACTACTGTTCATAAGAAGGAATCTGGTGTTTCACTGATGCAGTAAGCATAAAACTATTCATGCTATAGTTTGGCCCCAATAGGGTATTAAATATGGTTTGAAGTTGTACCGAGTGACTTGTGGCCTGGCTTTTGATAGCTGGTCAAAACCAGAGAGGCAAGTTCCAAGAGTCCAAGCTAGTTCTTCATTGGATGACCTAGCTGTGCATTAAGAAAGGGGTATTCAGCTTGCGTAGACATTATATAAAGTGAATAGGTATATCTTTTTAAGTATTATTTATGATGCATACCATGTTATGAGTTAGGTAGTCAATGGGTGGGGCATGAGATTTGAATTTTCCATTTGACTATAGACTAAATCACTAGCACTTTTTTGGCGCATCATTCCATTTTTTTAAATGTCAGTCTCCTGTTTAAGGTATCAAAAGTTTAAATATAGGTTCCTATGTGATTTATATTTTGGGTCTCCTAGTCTTACTTTTTGGGAACATAACATCTTAATGAAATAGTCATTCTTTGCCATCTTTTTTACCCAAGTATGATAGGACCACTACTACACCAATCTGCTTGTCTTCAACTTTAATGGGCAGTAGGTTCTCAGGAGTCAAGACATTTATATTCAGTAAACTGGATCCTGGTTTTGATAAATTAGGTGACTATTTTTTCCCTTTCTCACTGTCATGTTTAATTTGTTTCCTAGATGCTACAGGAGCTGAAGGAAATTAAACATCACAGATAGTTAAACAAGTAACTTGGGCCACCTAAAAGGAGTGGGCTTGTATTTTTGCATTTTGTTTGCCTTTTCTTGATAAGTGGCTGATTCTAGACATGTATCATATATGGCTGTCGCAAAGTGCCTTCAGGCTAACCGGTTTTTTGTAGAAATAGCATGAAATGAAACTTTCTAAAATATTCGTCACATTATAAAGTTCTTTATTATATCAAACCACATAAAACTGGATAAACAGGTTTTTCTTTCTAAAATGGATAAATTGATCTTCCAATTTTCTTTTCTAAGGTCTATCTTGCAGAACATTTTTATTAATATGAATTCTATCAATTTGAGGAAATGCCCAACTTTGCAGTGCTCGAGTGTTTCTGCTTGGCCCTTCACACCATTATTATACTCCAAGATGTGCTCTTACAAGAACCACAGTCTACAAGACCCCTCTTGGTGACCTGCCAATTGATCTAGAAGGTATAAACATCTTAAATGTTTTCTTTTATATGTGGTTAGTTTGCAAATAACTACACAGTGAGCTACACAAGTTTTTCTGATGATCAATTACTAAATTAGACATAAAAGTGTTTCAAAACCCCATTGTTCAAAAGGGTGGTCTCTAAGTTGACTCATTTTTGGAATATTCTTATCCTTTTTAAAAAAGAAAGGAAGCTGGCATCTTCTTTGAAGTTTGAAAAAAAATGTAGGTTTCTGTGAGGGAGATTGTCCTGTCCTTTTCATGAGAATCCCTGATTAATGTCATTATCTAGGCTGATTAAGGCAGGACACACACCTCTCTCGCACACACGCACACACACACACAATAATATAATGAAGTTGGTAAATACCAGACCACTTGGGTAAGCGACAAAAACCAGACCCACTAAAAATAATTGATAAAGTGATTTTTTTTTTTGTAATCTAACCTTATAGATATGATCTTAATAGTGATTTGATGAGGAACATGTACTAAGTTAGTTGTTATTTTGCTTTAATAATGTTTTTTATTAATAAAAAAATGAATGGCTCTTATAGCATCAACATCGTGCTTGTAGAAAAATCAAATTTTTTACAAAAATAACTTGAACTAAAACATGATTTATGTTAAATTGTGTCTATGAATACGATAGGATGTTTGTGTTTTCTATAAAATAATTTTAACACAAATTTTAGTGGTTTGATTTTTGTCTCTTATTCAAGTGGTCTGATGTGTACCAATATATATATATATATATATATATATATATATATATATATATATATATATATATATATATATATATATATATATATATATATATATATATTTGTTACTTTTTGTCTAGCAAACTGTACATTAATCTGTAAATTCAATGACATACTAACTTGTCCTCTACCGGTTCTGTTTTTCCATATAAACCAGTCAATGAAGAACTGAAGGCAACTGGAAAATTTGAGCTTATGGATGTTCAAGTAGATGAAGCAGAACATAGCATGGAGATGCATTTACCTTACCTGGCCAAAGTTTTTCATGGGTGAGTTCTTATTTGTTTTGGTGTCAAGAACTTGTCCTTGCTTAGTAGAAACAGGACTCCTTATTTCTTGCTTGTGCAGTTGGCCAGTGAAGATTGTACCTATTCTAGTTGGTGCACTTAATGCGGAAAATGAAGCAATGTATGGGCAGATATTGGCTAAATATGCAGATGACCCTAAGAATTTCTTTTCCGTATCATCAGACTTTTGTCACTGGGGTTCACGGTCTGCCTCTCTTAAACTTCTACTTTATTATTTATGCTTGTCCAATTTGTCTTTTTCTTTCTCATGTTAAATCTCCTACATGGTGGCATAGTTTCATTTTATTCTTAATATTGGAAATAGGTATGCAGATATGGTCTTACTGGTCAAGTTAAAATTTTGAAGTGCCATTAATTTTTACCTATGTCGTTAAGGCCTCGCCTAGGCGTGGACTAAGTGTGAGTCCACACGTGTCGCCTAAGTCCACCACTTAGGCGATGGGATATGTATTGGGGCCTAAGCTGGTGCCTAGGCTGGCTTAGGCGCCAACAAGCCTAGTCCATGGGAAAGTGAAAAGTCACCTTCCCTTTCAATTAAAGTTTCTTAATTGAGTATTTATTGTCATGTATTTTATTTTGTGTTGATTATTGTATTTTTATGTATTGTTGTTTTGATTATGTTGTTATATGTATATCTTTATATGTATATACTCTTAGTCACTAGTTTGTTATATATTATTGTGATACTGATATCTCATACCTGTTATATGTATACATTAGTATGGTTATTTTACATACTTATATCATATAGGTATATGTATCGTTAATTGATATACCTGTTATAAACTTATATGTATATAGTATATACTATTATGTACTGTTAGTCTGTTTTGTTAACCTGCTGTTATACCTGTTACATGTGTAATTACCTGTACCTGCTGTTATACCTGTTATGTACTGTTAAGTCTGTTTTGGTATATGTAATACCTGCTATTATACCTGCTATATGCATTGTAATACAATTTGTTATTCCTGTTATATGTATTGTAATATGTGTTATATGTATATAGTGTTGTGTACAGTCTGTTATACCTGTTATTTAGTATTGCATCTAATTATATGTATATACTGTTAGCTTGTTATATAATATGTCGTATTGTGATACCTGTTATATGTATATGTTAGTATGGTTATGTATTTATATGTATTGTTACTGTTGTGTAATTACATGTATTGTTACTGTTGTGCACTAAAAAAATAATAATAAAAAAACTTGGTCACCTTTTTTGCCTAGGCACGCCTAGGCGCTAGGCTCTGCGTGGCACCCAGGCAGCACCTAGGCGCTAGGCTCTGCGTGGCACCCAGGCAGCACCTAGGCGCCTTGACAACATAGATTTTCACTGATAGTTAATAATGTACTTTATGCCTAAGAACTGTCAAAAACATAAGAAGATAGTCAATGTCTTCTGGACAGCATTCTTATTAATCTGAGGTCCCAATCTGTCTCCTCATCCCGTTAACAGCTTTTGTGAGAATGCAACTAGGGATGAAAACTAGGTAATGACTGAAATGCCTAGTCAAAGGTAGCAACTGAAGGTCCTACCCCCTTCTCTCTCTCTCTCTCTCTCTCGCTCGCTCTCTCCCTCCCTCCCTATATTTTCTTTTTATTTAATCAATGTGATTCATACAGGAATAAACAATTTTGGTATCCATCTCCACTTGTAAGAACAATAAGTGAATGCTTAGTTTCTTTCATATCCATATCGTTTGACACCAAGGTGTTTGGAACAAAAAATGACTCCATGTATTGTCTTCTATGATACTGCGAGAAGTGTTCGTTAGATAAAATCATAGAAAGCACTCTTGGTGATGTCTTCTTACTAGAGAACCCATTGAAGTATTTCCTTAGCTTGATGAGTTATTTGAGATGAGCAAGAACCATGGATGAATGGTCCTTAAATTGTCAATTTAAGTTCTTTGAAGTTTGAACAAATGAGATTCTGACTTTGTTAGAATAGCTGAAAGATGTTTCTGATCTGAGTATATGATTATCCAAAAACATGGTGGCAATAAAAAAATAGACCTGCTAAATGACGTGTTTCTCATTCCATGGCTTTTAGTTATTGAAATTTGAGTCTGTCTATGTGAACATGAAGGTTTAAAATTTGCATCTCATTTTGAGGGGATAATATCTGCTACCAGCTTTGATGTAGAAAGGCTTCCTTTCCAAACATAATAATATGGATAACTACATCAGTGGAAGACATACGAGTAATTGTTATTGAGTAAAAAGTCCAAAGAACAAAAATTTACCTTTTGAATTGCTTGCAACAGTTGCAAGCTGTATTATGTCATTCTGCTTTACAATTCAGGGTGAATTTGTCTGCTTTAACCGAGAGACAAATTCAGCTCGTTCTGCTGTAAGTAGCAGCAAAACAATGTAATTATTATGGTTTCATATCCTTCTCAGAAGATTCAAGAGTTTGTTTCAAACTGGGGATGGAAAATAGGAGAAAACGACAGGAAATAGAACTGCGGGTAACTCAAACTTTTTGGTGTACACAATTGCAAATAGTAGATGCTTCTACCTAATCATTTGAGAGTGAATCTTAGGGAACAGTTGTAGTGAGGTCATGACACATGGCTAACTTAGCAGGTCAGCATATTTCCTAATCAACTCTTAGGTTATGCCTATGAACTACCTTTTGTGCTGCTGTAATCACAAAACTGGTAGATTCCTTTCTATCTTGTCACCATGATTATTGAAATATATCCAGTAATTTTAGCAAATTTTATGCTATGGCATTGGATATTTTTGGTTTGGTCTTTTTGCACCATTCGTCATAATTTTGGATACTAAATTAGCTAATGACATCAAAAACTTTGTGTCACTATATGATGTGTAGAGTTTTAGTCAAATAGGTGATTTGTCCTTTTCAGGTAAATCATAATGTTACGGATGGCAATTTCATTTATGTTTTGTGTTGATTCTCAGCTTCTCATATTCTCATACTGACTTGTATAAATATGTATAACTGGAAAAAAATTTATTTTCTCAACAAGCAAATGTTCAAATTTGGAAAAACATACGGAAAGTTTTTTGTGCCTCTATTAATGGAGCAAATTGAAATCCATCTCTTTTCTAATGGAGCAAATTGAAATCCATCTCTTTTCCATAAAAAAGTTAGAAGTAAAATCTCTTTACTGCTATCAGTATTGACGGTGTTGTAGCATACTCTGCTTCCCCTTGTCTGGTGGCATATTAAAGCTTGTGAAAGTTTGTGGACGCATATGCCATTTATCCACTTTCAACAGAAATTTTTTTGGTTGAGTAATTATTGGGGTAGTCCTTTCGCTTATTTTTTGTCTTTCCAACGCACTTGGGTTTCCTAATCACCGCTGGTTGTTTCTCAGGTTTAACTATCTACATTATGATAAGAAGTATGGGGCCATATACAAGTCTATTGAGTCTCTAGACAAAATGGGGATGGATATAATAGAGACTGGAGACCCTAATGCTTTCAAAGAATATTTATTGGAATTTGAGAACACAATATGTGGACGACACCCCATAAGTGTTTTTCTTCATGTAAGCCCACTCAACCAATTTCATTTTGGATCCTTCACTTAAACTTTGAAACTGACTTTCTGTTGTATTCTGTTTTTGCTCAGATGTTGAAACATGGTTCGACAAAGATGAAGGTTAGTTTTGTTCGGTACGAACAATCTAGTCAATGCAGAAGCATGAGGGATAGCAGCGTAAGCTACGCTTCTGCAACAGCAAAGGCAACCGATTGAAGCTACATTTAGTTGCATAGATAGTTTATGTCTGGTGTTTATATCTGAACTTTCTACTTTGCTTCTCCTTCCTAGTTCCATATAAATGTCAAAGTATACGGTGATTATAGGTCAGTGGTAAACCACCTTGTTGTAGGTACAGCTATTACATGTGAGTTCTAACTATACGGACATTTAAAATAATTTATTTACCATCTTAAATGCTTTGATTGTGTTCAGTAGAACAAAATGAACTCGTGTGGTTGTGAAAAACCAACTTCTTATAATTCAACGTTAGTGAAAAATCAACTGCTCATAATTGCTCCATCTCCGTTTAATGGCTCGAGCTTTTGTTTTCCTATGTTGCAATTCAGTGCTTCTAATTGATTTGGTCATGGAGGGTCACTTTTGATTCGTGAGTTGATTTCATTTCTCTCTCTCTCTCTCTCTCTCAGCCATCTAAAAACTAGCATCCATCAAGGAAAAAATGTGTAAATTAATGTTAGATGATGAAAATATTCATTATCTTTTTTTATTTGTTTTCTTGTCGTGTTGAATTGGACAATCCTAGTCCATAGCTGGGTGACTTTAAAAAAACTAAATCATTATTCAATATATATATATATATATATATATATATATATATATATATATATATATATAGTTTATATTTATATTTACTCACATGCTCGCACGTGAGTATGTCTTTGCGTGCATACCCTTCTTTCGGTTACCTCTCATTTAGGCGAATACATGGTTTGGTTTTCTGGTCGTTTGTTCAATTCAAGCCTTCAAAATTTTGAATTTTATACTCGTTGCTTGTTTACTACAATATTAGTAACAGTTTTTATTACTACTAAGTTAGGCTTCGCGGCAACAGAAAAGTTTGTCATTACTTTTTCGTCGCTTTAAAATAAAATGGCCGGAGTACTCGGCCTGAAGTACCATATGGAAAATAGTAAAAACTTCAATTAATTTATGAGCACCTGATTTTTATTAATAATGAGAAACAAACTTGGCTTTTTACACTTTTTAACAATTGCATTTAATTTGTTTAAAATAATTGAAAAATATGTATAAGTTTACTTTTTTGTCAAATCAACTGACAAATCAGTGATACATTGCCATTTGCCTTCTAAGATATGAGTAATGGATATAGCACATACAGCTAACTTCCTGTAAGTAATTTAAAAGAATCGAAAAAGTTAACTAATTTTGATATGGTTAAAGATACATTGGCAAGTGGTAGCTAACTTCCATGAACTTTGTCTATGTTCATGGTGTTTTGCTTATTTTTATCTCATCGCCTAAGTTAGTGAAACTTAAGTTTAGTTGCTATAGAGTCAATTTTTCAAAGGTTAAATGTGTTTTTCATGATATTGAAATGTTTTCAGACCTTTAGGTGCTAGAACAATCATGAACGACCTTGACTATCCATTTTTTCCAAATTGACGGTTAAGAGAAAAAAGGGAAAAAAAATGTCCATTATTATTTAGGTTATTAAATGTTTTTTTTTTTCTTTTTCTATTTTTTCTCTATAAGTGTGTGCGAGAGAGAGAGAAAGATAAAAGTCAACTAGATTCCAGTTAATCTAAAGATTTATTGATAAAATGACTATAAATCATCACTAAAACCACCATAATTTGTGGTAGTAAAATTTTAGTCATTTGATCATTGAATATATATATATATATATATATATATATATATATATATATATATATATATATATATATATATATATATATATATATATATATATATAGAGAGAGAGAGAGAGAGAGAGAGAGAGTAAATGCAGTCATGTGCCAAATAGTTGTTGGATGCTAATGTTTAAAAATTTAGCGCTCAAAGGATTATAAAACATTACTAAAACTATCCTAAATACTTGCTACATCATAAATTGTACTTAATACCAATGTAATAATTATTTTTTAAAAATAATTTTTTAAATTTTAACCGTTGAAAAATATGAAGCCCATAGCAGCATGGAATTCTTTTATATATATATATATATATATATATGCTACAAAGCATCTCCTTCAACCTCTCTCATGATTTTTTAAGACAATTGTAACTTCATGCATTTTTATTTTCCTTTGATACGGCAAGTCAAGTCGGCAACTCTCGCTCTCTTTGTCGCTCTAAAGCTTTGGTGTGACGTATCGTCCAACTGAAGTGACCTCGTTCCATCAAACGGGCCCTTAGTCTTGGAGTTTGACGTTACCCAACCTAATTGTGCTGGAGAAGTTAATCTCGAGGCAGTCTTGTCGGACGTTTGCGTGTGCTCCGCTTCGAGACGGCATGGCTTTTCCGGAAGCGACGCCGATCCATCATCACCACACAGGGGCATCCGTGCGTCCCCTATTAGACAATATTTTCCTCCATTTCCATAGTAAGCAAAACGAGGACAAGTCTGATAGGGCTGCTTCACCAGCCACTCATTTATGCTCCGTTCGATCTTTATCTTCATCTCATATAAATATCGGCTTATATATGGATTTAAAAGGCGGTTGGTGGCGCCATTGGCTTGAAGAGGAATTCCATCCAAAATAATAACAGCACACTGCACCACTACTTGTGGAAGGGTAGGTGATAGGAGAAGAATATGGGTTTTTTAATCTTGAAGGGTATTTTTGTCATTTCAAAAAATTGCATGTATATCATTTTTGTCCTTATATAAGTATTATTTTTGTCGACATTATCTAATGTAATTGTCAAAGCAACCTTGAATCCCGAGGATAAGGAAAAGGAGGAGAAACTTCGGCCTCTTCGAGTCACGGAAAGAGTAAGATTAAACTTCTAACAGGTAGATTTATGGGAGGTGCCAGTGCCACCTTTCCGATACTAGTCATTTATTTTTTAAAAAAGTTTTATGTTTTTTAATTATTTTTTGTTGTCGAAAAATGTATGTAATAATAGTTTTACTTATTCAGAACCAGTTCAGTTGAACTTTTGAATTCGATCCACGTCCTGCCCATTTCAATTCTAGTTCAAATCTCGCAGCACAAAACGAATTGGCGATCGATTAGTCAAAGTTGCATTGAATTGGAGATAAGGATGAACGACGGAACGCTGGCGCGTCCTGCATGACCTTTCAATTTCTGTGTTTCTTGTTTCTTTCTATGCACCTAAAAAGCTGACGTTTAAAATCTTACGATGTATGTTGTTTTTCTCCCATAAATAACGCGAAAATAACGGTTTACGACTTTATTGGATGTTGTCAAAGCACGGAGCAATTGTCAACACTAAATGGTTTGATCTTTTATGACATCTTGTTTATGGAGTTTGGAGTTAATGCATCACAAAACAAAAGTAGCTTCTATATGATATAGTTCTACAAAATTGATTTAATTATATTCGACCCGGGCTAATCTTAGTTTCCATGAAAATAGTTTATTTATGAAATGTCTACATCATTTATTGTCCTTTCATGATTTTTCAAAAAACACCATCAATATGGGCACCTACCAAAGTCTAACCTTAGAAAGTGCATGAAAAAAATATGAATAGGATATGTAGGCTATGGATCAGACCCGTATTTCTGGATCCATGCGGACAACAGAGCTCAAACCTTGACCCGATCCAATCCATATACATCATCTTACGGTTGGACGCGCTACTTGTAAAGTGAGAGTCCGATCCAGAATCCGGAAGCACACCTTCTTTCCTTCTTTTAATATTGGCTGTACTAAATCGGGCGCCACCCTAAGACGGTCGGTTCAGATGTTACCCGGACCGAATCCCGATTCACGACTCGCTTCACGACAAACCGAGACGGAGCCATTGGGGTCCGGTTCGCTGGTGAAAAAGGAAAGCCGCCTTCGACCCTTTCTCGAAAATGCCCTCCAATCATCACGCAACGATGTCGTACACGCGTATGATCGAATGGCCGTCCTCCGGACGAAAATGTCATTTAACTATGTGAGTCTCGGACCCGCCACGAGCACGCCTGCGAAGCTCGACAACGAATCGGTTCGTTGCCGATTGCGCCGATTCGTTCAACCAGAGGGGTGTTTCAGTCCACAGGTGGGGTCCACAGAGGAGAAGGTGGCCCGAGGATCGTGGGTCTGGCACGTAACCTCGTGAAATTTGGATAACGCGGAAGAAAGAGAAGGGGGCCGCCGAGGTCATTTTCGGCAAAAGAAAAAAAAAAGAAATCCCGCTCCCTCTTCCACCGAGACTGAGCCAACCACGGGGCATTTTCGCACGCAAGTCCTTTCGGAATCTTCAAGGGGCATTACTGGAAAAAGGTCCACAAACGCGGTGACGTTTCGGTAATTTCACTGATGCGCGTAATTTGACCGAAACAGCCTCCTCCCTTTTCGGCACCAAAAGTTAACGACCCTTCGCTTTCCAATGCGTGACCCAAAGAAAAGAGTACCGGGAAAGTGCCTAATCCTCCAAGGGCATGAATGTCATTTCAATTCCCCCGAAGCTTCCGACCACCAGCATCTCTACTTTATATACCTTCCCCAGCTAAAGCCTTCCCCAAGACCAAAAGGCAGTCCCAGTCCCGTAAAATTCTTTCAAACTCGAGGGCACTTTCTTAAATTCGATCACAAGGCTCACATCTCCGCGATGCAGTCCCGTAAAAGTCCTTTCCGAAAGACCGAATTTACAGTACAGGCCATCCACTTACCGTAGTTAAATGACCTTGTTGTCTTCGAAGGTCTCCTAAAAGCCCAGCAGCAATTCGATGGTTGACTCGATTCTCGAATAAAGACAGGTCAAGAACGGGCTGATCTTAGGTTGAACGAGTTAATTAAATCCTCCGATTCTAATAGTTGATATTTCACATATTAAAATTTATTCATTAAGCTCCTTTTTTTTTAATGCGACTTTTACAACCTTTTTTATTGTTTAGTTATATATATTTTTTTATTTATTTTTCTGTTATTAAACTTATATTAATTGAATTTTTTTGTTTAGGTAACATTGCCACGACCGGTCAATTTTTGTTTTGACGCTTTTGTTCTGGTAACTAGACGCCAGGATTCCAAAGTGGCAGATAAATCCGATTTTATCCTCGTGTTTGGGATCCGGAAACTCCCCGAACCGACAGCTGTCCGTTTCGTTCGGGCATGATAGCGGGTTCCTCAAGTAAAACGCCGATAAGCACGTGGTCTTATCAATGCTCTGGATATAAGGCGCAGCAGCTATCTGGCCTTGATAAGCAGCGGCACGTATAGCCGGAGCTGTTATCTCCTCCCTATAAATTCCTCTCTCTTTCTGCATCTGCGAAGTTTCATCTTCTTCATCCCGCAGAAAGGAAAGAGAAAAGGGGAGAGACCGAGAGAGAAAGGGAGAGGGAGAACTCTTGGAGGCTTCCTGTGGCAGCTAAATCGTGCCGTTGGCGAGGTTTTCGGGCGAAATTCCGGCCCATCTGTGTCTTCCTCCGTTCTGTTAGTCTCTTCTCTTGGAGAGAGAAGGAGCGTGAGAGGTGAGTTCCAGAAGAAGCATCTCTCTTTGCGTTTGTCCTTGTCCGCCTTTTTTTCGTCGTTCCTTTTCCTTTTGTAGCATTCGGATTCCTCTGGCTAGAGATTTTTGAATTTCCCTCGCTTTCCTTTCGTTAACTTCATTTCCTTCTCAAGCCCTAGGTCTTTGAACTAATTCCGTTGCTCTTTTGGCTTGTTTAACTCTCCTGTTGTTGAATTTTCGGTTTTCCAAAAATTCTTGCCATATTTATTCGTGACATGATTCTGTGCACATTTTTTTTCGTGGCGTTGGTCTTTGATTTGTTGTCTGAAGCGTGACCATTCGCGGTTGCCTGCAGGGGCAATTTTGTGGGTCTTTCTTCTTGTCCTTTCCTACTTTTGGATGGTGTAGGTGTGAAGGAGGCCAGTGCTGGAATTTGAACTTTTGGCGAGTCTGGGTTTTTGCAATGTCGTCGCTTAGTAGAGAACTCGTGTTCCTTATACTGCAGTTTCTTGATGAAGAGAAGTTCAAAGAGACCGTTCACAAGTATGTGATTGCTGCTGTTTTGCTATGTATACGTAAAGTGTCTTGGAACAGGTGTTTGATTCATTTGACGTGGAGTTGGTTTGTTTAGGCTGGAACAAGAATCTGGGTTCTTCTTTAACATGAAGTATTTTGAGGATGCCGTGCACAATGGGGAGTGGGATGAAGTGGAAAAATACCTTTCTGGGTTCACAAAAGTGGACGACAATCGGTACTCTATGAAGATTTTTTTTGAGATACGCAAGCAGAAGTACCTTGAGGCACTGGATAAGTAAGAATAATGCTCCTTATATCCTCAATTTTTTTTTTTTGGTGCTGCGGATGCATGTTAAGCGACTTAGTAGCTGCTTTTCTTTCTTTTTATTTTTGTTTTGGGTACTGTCTACTTCCATTAAATTGTAAGGCCGCATTTGTTTTGTTTTACTTCAGGCATGATCGTGCAAAGGCAGTAGAGATACTTGTAAAAGATTTGAAAGTATTCTCCTCATTCAATGAAGAATTGTTTAAGGAGATAACCCAACTTTTAACTTTAGATAATTTCAGGTACCTTCTGTTACCTCTTCTATGTTGATTTCTCTTTGTAATTCATGAAAATGGTTACTCATGTGCTCTTGCAGTAGCTCAAACATACGGTAATTTTTCTTTGGGAGTGGAATTTGGCTTTTTAGTTACCTCCGTTTTTTTGGTTTTGTAAGGGAAAATGAGCAGCTTTCCAAATATGGCGATACAAAGTCCGCCAGGACTATAATGTTGGTTGAGTTGAAAAAGTTGATTGAGGCGAATCCTCTTTTCCGTGACAAACTACAGTTCCCCAGTCTCAAGACTTCACGATTGCGAACCCTCATTAATCAGAGGTAACCTTATGAATGCTTACCTTCTCCAGAATTTTGATAAATTGGGAACATCGGTAGTATTTCTAGCAGTTTGGTAGTTCTTGGATGATTGAGGGGTGGTACGCTGTTACATCGTCAGCTAGTGGATTACACTTAGGTGTATAGTTGAACTGCAACTTATTGGACGCATGGCTTTCAATTGGATTTGAATGAAACTTGACATACAACATTGCTAGATTGTCATCTATTCCAATTGAATTCCAACTTTTTACACCTACGAGACTGTTGTAAATGGAGAATAGAATTTTAAACAAGGGCGACAGTTTTTTATTTTTAATTTTTCCTTATGAGAATAATTGTGATGGTGTTATCCCAAGTTCTAGTTCCTTAGAGTTATACACAACAATGGTTTGAATCTGATAAAGGCAATGAGGTCAATGACTTAAAATTTGATTATGCCATATTATCTCTTATTGCATCACGATTTTCTACATTTATGAGAAATACAAAATATTAGATTATTCTAAATGATTTATTTGTTTAAAGTTGATTGTTGTATTGGTTTCCACCAAGTCATGCTGATGTGTTGGTTGTAGCAGTTTTATTTGATGCGATGCTTGTCAATGTTTTGTCTTGGACAAAAGGCACTGGGAAACTATTCTTTTGTGGTTGTGCTTGCAGCTTGAATTGGCAGCATCAGCTGTGCAAAAACCCAAGACCGAATCCTGATATAAAGACCCTTTTTGTTGACCATTCTTGTGGGCAACCAAATGGTGCAAGAGCACCTTCACCTGTAAATAATCCACTCCTAGGATCTATGCCAAAAGCTGGGGGTTTTCCTCCACTGACTGCACATGGGGTAAGAACTGTTCCCCAATAAGTACCGATAAAACTAACCAACAACAGTAGGTACATAACATTCTTTTTTTTTTTTCAGCCATTCCAGCCCACGCCTGCTCCTGTCGCAACCCAACTTGCAAGCTGGATGTCAAATCCACCGGCTGTTACTCATGCTGCTGTTCCTGGTGCAGCCATTGGTCTCGGTGCTCCTGCTAATTCAAGTATTTTCTTTTTCATGCCATTGCACTTTGCATTTGTGTTGGTCAACCTGAAATTTCTATCTTTATTAACTTGTCTCTATGTGGGGCTAGCTGCCTTATTGAAACATCCAAGAACTCCTCCAAACAATCCTGCCAATGATTACCACTCAGCAGACTCTGATCATGTTTCCAAAAGAACAAGGCCCATTGGTATCTCGGATGAGGTAGGCAAATTGAGAATATGTTTACTCAGATGGTTCTTTCTAGTAATTTTGAAGCTGGCCCTAAACTAATTTTCCCTTTTTCTTGTGCTACATTAAAATTTTTAACTGTGAACCAAAAATTCTAGCAAAACTTGATATTGTTGTCCACTGTACAGGTTAGTCTTCCTGTAAATATATTACCAGTTTCCTACCCTGGTCAGAGCCATGGTCAGAGTTTGTATACGCTGGATGATTTGCCAAAGAACGTTGCTCGTGCATTGAGTCAAGGATCTACTGCCATGAGCATGGATTTCCATCCTACTCAGCAGACGATACTTCTTGGTCAGATTTCTTCAGCTCTTCCTTTTTCTCCTTTTCTTTTTTGGGAGGTCTTATTCATCTTCATTATGACATTCAATTGATATCTTTCTTTCTGTGATTTAGTCGGTACAAATGTGGGCGACGTAGCATTATGGGAAGTTGGCGCTAGAGACAAGCTAGTGCAGAAAAATTTTAAACTTTGGGACCAGGGAACTGTCTCTATGCCTTTACAGGTATGTTATTGGAACAGAAACTTATTCAGTGATGTTGCACATCTTTTTAGTCAATCATCATACTGATTGACTTGATTTTATGATGATCAGGCTGCTCTTAGCAAAGAACCTGGAGTGTCTGTCAGTCGGGTCATATGGAGCCCAGATGGTTCACTTTTTGGTGGGAACAGCAAAATGCTCGTCCATAGCTGTAGGGAGAAAAACTATTGCAATCTCCTTCTGATGTTGTCTTGCTTTTTCTTTCCAGGGGTTGCATACTCTAGACATATTGTGCATGTGTATTCTTATCACGGTGTTGATGACATACGCCAACACTTGGAGGTATATATTTTAAGTTGCTCAAGTGATGTATTTTTTGGTGCTTGTGTCCCCAGGTTTATCATATCATCTTCAGCATCGTATTCTGCAGCTATCTTACAACTTGTTCTTCTTCTGTGTTCTAGATTGATGCTCATGTAGGTGGTGTTAATGATATTGCTTTCTGTCACCCTAACAAGCAACTATGCGTCGTAACCTGTGGTGATGACAAGACCATAAAGGTTGGCTATCGGGAGCTATATGGTTGTGGTTGTGATAGTTTTAGATTACATTTAGTAAACGTTGGCTACTACAGGTGTGGGATGCAACCACAGGTGCCAAACAATACTGCTTTGAAGGGCATGAAGCACCTGTTTATTCTGTTTGTCCTCATTACAAAGAAAATATCCAGGTAATTACCCCATTTGAAGTACTATTTTATTGGTTTTGCAAGTGAGATTGCTGCTTTTTTGTATAATTTCATTTAGGCGTTAAAAAGGCTTATTGATCCTTCTGGTTTTCAGTTCATCTTTTCAACAGCTGTAGATGGAAAAATAAAGGCATGGTTGTATGATAATATGGGCTCTAGGGTTGATTATGATGCTCCAGGTCATTGGTGCACTACAATGGCGTATAGTGCTGATGGCTCAAGGTTTGATTTGCTAATGTAGAATTAGAAACCAAGTGTAATTCTAAAGATACATCTATCACATGATAAGCATCATGTGGATATTTTGCAGGCTTTTTTCATGTGGTACCAGTAAGGAAGGAGAATCATTCATTGTGGAATGGAATGAAAGTGAAGGTGCTGTGAAAAGGACATATCAAGGGTTCAGAAAGCGTTCTTTGGGTGTCATCCAATTCGATACAACAAGAAACAGGTTTTTGGCTGCTGGTGATGAATATTTGGTTAAGTTTTGGGACATGGACAATGTTAACCTTCTCACTACTACTGATGCCGAAGGCGGATTGCAGGTATGCTTCTGATGGACTATAAGTTCTGCATTGTCCTGTAAAATTATAGATTGATGGTTCATAATTTTTCTTCTTGTCAGGCAAGCCCCCGAATCCGTTTCAATAAGGAGGGGACATTACTGGCTGTTTCGACAAGCGATAATGGGTTCAAAATCTTAGCAAATGCTGATGGACTGCGATTGCTGCATACATTTGAGAACCGTTCCTTTGATGCCTCTAGGGTGGCATCTGAGGCCATGGTTAAGGTGGGTAAAATGGTTAATCCTCTAAGGGAAGGGCATGTAGTAATTGTGGTTCTTTTCTTAACAAAGTGCTCTGCTGCAGCCACCAGTAATGAATGCAATAATCGGTGCTTCTTCTGCTGGGGGAACAGTTCCAACACCTGCAGATAGGGCAGCCACCGTAGTTTCCATGGTAATGTTCATTCTCACAAACTCGTTATTTCATTAGTTCATGTCTATTTGGTATCTAAGACAAATAAGCCTTTAGCAATACCTTGTTAACGTATTTTGCAAGATTATCATTTCTTTAGTGGCTAAAATTTGTTAGTTTATAAAGAAAGACAAAGATCAGGTTGACCTTTATTTTTCTGCACCTTTTACTGATATTCTTTCCTTAACTGATTTAGAATGGTGATGCTCGAAGCCTGGTTGATGTAAAACCTAGGGTAGTCGATGAATCAATGGACAAATCAAAGATTTGGAAGCTTACTGAGATAAATGAACCATTACAATGCCGCTCATTAAGGCTTCCCGAGAACTTGAGAAGTAGCAAGGTAAGAATAGGTATTGTGAAATTCTTGAATTGTCTATCTTCCTCTTCTTGAATTGTCTATCTTGAGGAAATATGTTTCGCTCTTTCTGCCATTCTGAGGACTTTACTGCCTTGTTTTCTATTTGTTTTAACTTCATATTTCTTACCGTGACTTCTCTACCGTTCTTTTATGATCCACATTACATTGCTTACATACTCTCAAAAGCCATGTCGACTCATGTCCATCAAGAAAGTTTGGTCGAAGGAGTTTTTTGTCCAACTGTTTTGCTTTCCTCTTGTATGACTAAAAAGTAATCTTTACCTTTCATTTGTGTACATACACTGACACGAGATTAGGCATGATCTGATGTGATGGAATCAGGAAATCTGTGGTAGAGAATTTCCTACCAACTTGGTATACTGATTCATTATTTTCTCTGATTTTTCTGACACTTTTTTCACACTGTACCATTTAATATGTGGTTAACATAATAATTTCCCTCCTTGATCTATATAATGTTTCTGTTTCTAATTGTTTGTGCAATTACACTGCAGATTTCAAGATTAATGTATACCAACTCAGGCATTGCCCTCTTGGCATTAGCATCCAATGCCATTCACCTGCTTTGGAAATGGCAGCGAAGTGACCGTAATACAAGTGGCAAGGTGAAGTAGAAAGAGGGGCTTTTCTTCCATGAGCAGAATGTTTTTTGTGATGTATCTGCTTATAATTTTACTCTGTGTAGGCAACCGCAAGTATCTTGCCTCAACTATGGCAGCCACCAAGTGGCATGATGATGACTAATGATGTAACTGATGTAAATCCTGAAGATGCTGTTCCTTGCTTTGCACTGTCAAAAAATGATTCGTATGTGATGTCCGCTTCGGGAGGAAAAGTTTCTCTTTTTAATATGATGACATTCAAGGTGAGAACAAATATTTAGAATATAATAACCTTTTTTTTGCCCTTGAAGATATGCTAATTGTTGGGACAATTCTATATGCAGACTATGACAACATTCATGCCACCGCCACCAGCAGCCACATTTCTTGCATTCCACCCTCAAGACAACAACATAATTGCTATTGGTATGGATGACTCCACAATCCAAATATATAATGTTAGAGTAGATGAGGTAATCATCTCCACACAACATGACCTATTTTGATCAACCAAGCGAGAATTATAAGGAGTCGGTCATCATGCAGGTAAAAAGCAAGCTTAAAGGCCATTCTAAAAGAATCACTGGTCTTGCATTCTCAAATTCACTGAATGTGTTGGTCTCATCAGGAGCTGATGCTCAGGTAAGAACTAAGAAGGTGTTTTTCTGAATGTATATGCCGAGGCCTTGTACAATTGAGTTTCTTCTTTCCAACATGTCAGAACCCATGACAAACATTTTGTGAATTTCAATTGGCACAATGTGTTCTCTATATTCTCTGTGCAGCTCCTGCTTTTTTTGCTTCTAATTGGTCATTGTATTTGTACCTCTGCAGTTATGTGTCTGGAGCACGGATGGCTGGGAGAAGCAGAAGAGCAGAACTTTGCAAGTCCCCACTGGTCGAACACCAAGTGCATTATCAGATACACGTGTTCAATTCCACCAGGATCAGACACATTTCTTAGTTGTTCATGAGACCCAGATTGCTATCTATGAAACAACTAAATTGGAATGTGTAAAGCAGGTTTGCTCATAATCATATCAAACTCGTATTTCTGCTTGATTAGCTGTTACATTGGTCATCTGGATTTGTATGTTGTCTTACAGTGGATTCCACGAGAATCATCTGCCCCAATTTCCAATGCTACATTCTCATGTGACAGCCAACTAGTGTATGCTTCCTTTCTAGATTCAGCGATATGTGTGTTCAGTGCCACAAATCTGAGGTTAAGATGTCGAATCAATCCAGCAGCCTATCTTCCAGCAAATGCCAGGTGACTCTTCGCTCCTTTCACTTTTTTATTTCAAATGTGTGCTACATAAGCCAGTTAGCTGGCTGCTTCCGCTTTATCACAATAAGTGTGAAAGCCTGAGGCTTTTTAGTTCAAGGAATCTAGGCACCTTAGAAGCATAGACCGGGCTTCCATTAGGACTAGGTTGACCAGTTAACAAAGCAGGCACTTAAGAAATCGACTCCATGCTTTAAATCAAGATTCTTTTACTAGATTGTGCACCAGTGCATACGTCACAAATTTCATACATGTTTGAGCTTTCATACCAATGGCTTTGTGACCAAACTTTTTTTTTTTTTTTGAAAAATCAAGCTTTTAAGCTGCAAATTAGTGGTTAGTGGATTGGGATAATTTGCTTGTCCAAACTTAGAGCATCTCATTTTGGATGCTTCCTTCACTCGTTAATAATGCCTAGCTCAGGTCACTTTTAATTGTGCGTGTTAGTGCGCATCTTGCGGTGTGGATGCTTCCTTCACTTGTTAATACTTACTAATGCCTAGCGCAGGTCAATTCTAATTGTGCGTGTTAGTTTGCATCTTGTGGTGTGGTGCATGTTAATGTATGATGGATTAATAAATTCTTTTGGATTAGAAAATTATTTCCTGCTATTGAACTTGAGTTGAAATACTTAACATTCACTGACTTGATAATGTACTTTATATAAGCAGCTCCAACGTGTATCCACTGGTGATTGCGGCACATCCATCTGAACCAAACCAATTTGCGGTTGGCTTGACGGATGGAGGGGTTCATGTCTTAGAACCGCTGGAATCAGAAGCAAAATGGGGCAGCCCACCACCACCAGAAAACGGTTCGGCGACCAGTATTTCAGCTGCTCCAGCTTCAGGGGCAACTGGGGCCACGGATCAGCCTCAGAGATGACCGGGACAACTCTTTTGCCTTTTTTCCTTATTTGCCCTTTTATAAATTCAAACTAGGGTTGGAATATAGCTTAACCTTTTGAAGATAGTACACGGATGGGGAAGATGAGCTTGCAGTGGTGCAGGGGCTCCTCTCTTTTGTAAACTGGGTAATGCCCCTCTTTTTTCTTTTTCCCATTTCTCCTGGCAAGTAGTCCTGAAACGACTTCTTGGGAGAAGTGCAGGAGGTTGTTGATTGATAACGTTTTTTCATCTCTTAGGCTTTATGTAGTTTGTATTATTTGTGGTGAAATTTCAGGGTAAATGGTGAAGAATCTTTCTCTCTCTAGTCTCTCCTGCGCTGCTGTGCATGCACATACTCGAGAGTCGAGGGGCATGACTAAGCTCTTTTTAGTTATATTAACTAACACGTACCACATTTTAGCTAACCCCTTAAATTACGCGATTCAGTATCATTCTGTTTTTACGTTGATTTCCAGTCTCGATCTGCTCACAGGTCGATCTTTCAGTTTTTTAATGTCTTCCTTTTCCACGCGACACAAGACAAACCTGTATTCCTTCAGCTAAAAGTAAATGCTTACGCTCAATCTAACGGTACATATTTGAGTTCAAACTGTTTTGGTCTGAAATTCATGGTCGTATATACATACGTTATACGTACTTCAACATATAAATTGGAAGGCCAACCAACCAATTACGATTTCAATTTACCCTCCTGAAGCACTTTCTGATATGAGTAAATTTTCGAAGCTTAAAATCTCAGACATTTTCATAAATATTGAAATATGGAAGACCTGTTGATCATAAAAAAAATTGATTCAACAGCTGATTTATGTCATATAGGCTATTTCTACCTTCTAAAGCTTGACTTTGTAAAAAGAAACAATCAGAAACTCTTCATCCACTTTCACGATTGATTCTCACACATACATTCCGTCTTTCTGGGGTGCACGCGAGCTTGCACACACATGAAGGTACACGCCCATCCACTCTAATTACCTTTTAAGGCACGAAGCCAGGGGGTCGGCATTCCACGAAGATTGTACTTTCACATTGGGAAGTTCTCGATTTGGCTTGCACCATCACTCGAGCTTTCCTCACCGATCGCACCGTCCATGGAGGTCGAGGTGAAACGCAGGATCCCATCCAATTTCCACCAACGGCTCGCATCCCTCCACTCCTCCTTCCACCTCCAAACGCACCTCCAGGAGCACGTCTTCTTCGATAGAGACAGCGGGTAGTTCTCCTCTCTCTCCGTCCTCCGCCTCCGGTTCTACAACGCCGATTCCCGCTGCGGCGTCTCTCTCAAGGGGAAGGCTGTCAATTTTCGACGGCGTCAGCAGGGTGGAGGAGGTCAAGGAGGGTTTCGACGTCTCCCTCGGCCGGGGGTTTGTTGCTGAGACCTGGCGCCTGCCTGCCATCGACTCCGGGCTCTGTCAAGAGGGTCGTTAATGAGTTCCGAGTCGAGGGTTTCGTCTGCCTCGGCGGGTTCAGGAACGTGAAGGCGGTGCACGAGTGACCGGGATTGAGGTTGGAGCTGGACGAGACGCAGTTCGATTTCGGGACTAGTTATGAGATCGAGTGCGAAAGCGACGATCCTGAGTCGCCGAAGCGTCTGTTGGAGAGCTTCCTGAAGGAGAATGGTATTCCTTATTCGTTCCCTGCGGTGTCGAAATTTGCGGTTTTTCGGTCTGGGAAATTGCCAGAGTGAGGGAATTCAGTATTCGCGCTTGCATGTTGAGAAATGGGGTTTACTTCTATCGTTAGTTTTGCCTAAATAGCGATTCGGTTAGGTTCATAAAAACGAGATCCTTGGGATTGTGGATAATCGGGATTCAATTCTGATTCATGGTGGTTAATGTCTAATGGAACTAGTTTTTTTTTTTCTGCTCTCTTTCATGGCACAGATCAAGTGAAGAAATTTCTTATAGTTTTGCAGTATACTTCCTGAACAGTTCTAGTGATCTACTGTAGATCATGAAATAAGCATGTTCCCCGATTTAGAACTACATTAATATTATACCTCCTTTTTAGCTCCTTTCTCTGGAGCACAGCAAATGAACTTTGAAAATCATGAATGATGGGGTATCAAGCCTGATAAAAGCCGCATTATGAAGTCTTATTCCGTTGCATCCATCGACGTATTCAACATCTACATTTCTTCGCAAATTTAGCAGTTCTTTTACATGTTTTTTCTTCTGCATGCCACTAGTATCAGAAGATCAACTTCATTATGTTTACCCCCAAAAATATATATTCTTCTGATCTTCCTTAGGATCGCCTGTTTTCTTTATCATGATATTGAAGCATTAAAATAAAAACTGTTTACATGGTTTGGCATATGAAGATGCGCGGGCACGAGTTTAACTTCTTTGGTTCTTTGGACCAGTGTGCAAAGGTGTGTTCCTTGACTTATTAGTACTACATTATTTTCTTTTCTGCTTGTCCATGCTTCCTTAAGAGTCTTATCCACTCTAAATTTTGTTATTTCAATGAATTCTCACGGCAATATGTTGCAATTTTTGCTTGCTCAATAAATTCCATGGAAGCAACAGATCGGGAAAGAAAGTGTTTAGATTTGATTTATTAGAATGGGCAAGAGTGGTTATAGAGGCTAACCCTTGATTGGATTCCTTTTGTGCCAGATCAATTATTCATCTTAAATTTTCGGAGAATGATCGTAGACATATAGGATGATGGCGGGCAATATGGTGTCCTGAAACTTTTGAGACAGAAAGGCCCGAATGAGTGCATTCTTGCTCTCCTTCCACTGCTCAGAATTGTGCAAGTGATGGTGAAGGAGTGGCTATTATGTGGTAGCCATTATTTATTTCTGTAAGTGCATTTTTATGTGCAGATTAGGCTACTTATCCTATGGCAAAACCAGACATTCGATATGCTTATTAATCCTCCGGTGCTTCTTAAGATACATAGATATCCACACTTTGTTAGATACTAAGAATTAGTAAATTGGAGTTCATTTCGCACTATGTCTTGGAGTTCATTTCGCACTATGTCTTTCCTGCTGTAGCATCTGGTGCCTTCCTCAAACCTCTCTACTGTAAACAGCATGTGAAACGAAAAGGCAAGTGTTGCATTCCTGTGCACATTTAGGTGGAGTTGTAAAAAATGTTCTAAACACTTGGATTATTCTGATAGACTGTATAGATTCGGTTGCAAGAGAGGTATTGAGTTTCCATGGCATTGACTTGATCGCCTTCATGTGGGAATTGGACTGAGTTCTTGGTCGGAAGACATTGTAGTTGGGATTTCTGATATGTGGCTTCACTCATAGTTTTTCTCCATTTTCTATCCAGTATAGTAATCTCTATGATTTTCTGGTTTAGGCTTCTTCTTGTGAAAACTTTGGTCTGTCTCTACCTTCTGGCAGGATCCTTTGGGCCATGATCTAACAAACCGTATGGCTGCCTGAAAGGCAGCAACAAGAGTTGGTTGATCACAGGTCTGAACACAGCTGGGGTCATCTTATTCAAACGCCAAAATGGCCTATTTCACAGACCTGATGCAGGACGGCACAGAGTACAGAAAAGATTTGCACGTTAATTATTTGCGGAAGTAGAAAAGGAATAGCCTGTCCTGAACCCTTCTCCGAGCAGCAGGGAACATCCATCAGACCTGGATGCAGGACTATGGCCACGGTGCAGGATAGATCTGCACTCCAATTCGAAAGTTGGAAAGGAACACCTTGTCCTGAACCCTGTTCCAAGCAGCAGAGAACATCAATTATCTTTGGTCATATTCCTTCAATGGGTTTCGATGGTTTATACACTATTCGTTTATTAGGGAAAGGAAAAAAGAGAGAAAATTAGAGAAACGTACCAAATTCAAGCGTGTTTGAAACTGTGATGATACCATCTGGTAAGTGCCTCACTTTCTCAAGTGTGCAAGCACTTGAATGAGTGGCTACAGAAAAATGAAACTTTTTTACCTTAGCATGTTTGAAACTGCGATGATACCATCTGGTAAGTGCCTCACGTTCTGAAGTGCGCAAGCACTTGAATGAGTGGCTACAGAAAAATGAAACTTTTTTACCTTATTATTCTTGTACAGTTGCCGAGATGCTCTCTTCAACATTGTTCTTTCAGGTAGCTGTTTTAGGTTTTGTTCGATTACCTAGACAAAAACGATGGTTTGAAGAGAATTTGGATCATAGAAGCGGATTTCAGAGAAACTCGACATCTTCACTGAACTTACCAGAGACTGCAGGGTCGGACTGTATCTAATAGTTTCAAATCCGAGTGATGCACAACGGACATAACTAGAAGGACGAGAAAGCATTTCCAAATTCCAATCACCCATGAACATCAATTCCTAAGGAACGATGCTCAGGAAGGTACCAAGGAGGCTTATTTCCAACCAGAAGGGCACTCGGGATAGAAAACCAGCCCCAGTGGAAGGGAGAGAAGACTGGCGAGTAAAATGACCTATGGACGTAATTATATTCCCACTTGTAATATCAACCCTGGCTAGGTAGATCGTAGCGAATGAGAGCATCTCCCAGTAGAAAATAGTAGATCAAACAGATTCCATCCATCAGAGAACATACATGTTGCTTCAAAATCACAATTAAGTAGAGAGAAAGTGCCACCATTCAAAGTTAAAGAGGGCACATTTCACAAATAACAATCAAGAGCGACCAAATGTATTTATATATAACCACCACGTTCATAAAAAAGTTAGACCAACTGCGTCCCTGCCCTAAGAAAAACACAAGCCAAACACCCGAGTTTGGTCACTTCCTCTTTTTAGTGGGAGGCTCGGGTATCTCTTCATCCTCTTCTTCTTCCTCTTCGTCTTCCTCATCCTCATCCTCGCCATCTTCATCTTCATCGTCCTCATCTTCATCTTCCTCTTCATCATCATCGTCTTCGTCATCACTGCCTCCTTCTCCGTTTGCTACAACATCATCTTCTTGGTCATCTCCCTGGTTATTGTTATCCTCGTCTCCAGATGCATCCTCCTCATCGCCTTCTCCATCATCATCCTGCTCTTCACCATCTTCATCGTCTTCATCCTCATCATCATTGTCTGAATCTCCATCGTCTTTGTTCTCAGGAGCAACCCCATCCCCCACATGTCTTGCATTCTGCGCCACCCAGATAAAATAGAATTAATGAGAGGAGTTTAAATTAAGCAACGTAAGGCTCATCCAACAGGCAATTGAATCGTCAGAGGTTGTGCAAGATTTATAAGAAGTAACGTGACTTACCTTATCTTCCATCCCGATTAAGATGGAGTCATCGAACCTACAAAAGGGAAAATAAGAGGAACATAAACCAAAGCTTCTCATTCACACTCTAAATTAAAGGAAAGAAAAAGAAAAGGCCGAGGGGAAGGAGGGAATAATTATTTACCCTTGACTCTTCTCACTCTCTTGATCCAAGAAATTTCTTCCATTGAGCAGGGAGCCCATCTGAAGGACAGTTGTTTTTCTTATGGTTAGCCATACAATTATGATTTAACTCTCTCTCTCTCTCTCAGACAACACCCACATATCTGAAAAGGGAATCAGCAATACAGGAACAGAAATCCTCCTCCATCTACCCAAAAGGATATAAAGGAACAAGAACCGTCCCAAACTTGAAGGCACAGAAAGAATTATACTTGCTGAAAGTAACTACGGAAAACAAGCAAAAAAATCAAAGGCACTGGACTATCTAGGTCCACGGACAAACCCGTAGCTATAAAGCAAAGAGGTCCTAACAACCCCCGACCTCCACACACATAAAAAGGCAACAAACTCAAGAACAAAGCAACAGGCTTCCTCCATGACGCAACAAAGATCAGCGAAAATACAACACAAAGATGGGCTCTAAAGAACGACGTGTGAACAAAATTCACTGCAAGTATAGAAACAGGAACTTGACTTGCAGAAATAGAAGAATCCCCAATTTCCCAACCCTACAAAAGAAGAAGAATAAACAAAAAGCATCTCAAATTCTCAATACTACGAGCTCTTACGCGACAAGCATCATAAAGAAACGTTAAAATCAAAACAAACCAAAAAAAGCTGAGATGATAAGCTGAAAAAGCACTTCCTTTTTGTGCAACAAATGAAGTAATTTCTTCGCCATCAGCAGAAACATTTATGTCTACAGCGCAGAAAAATCAACGAAAAAAAAAAACGAGATGCTATAAATTTGACCTACTAACCGAGCAAGAACGTCGGCAGCAAAAATAAACAGACATAAGTTTTGAAATAAATAAATAAATAAGTAAACCAGAAGGTCAAAGGAGAAGGAATTACCCCTAGAAGTAAGTAAACTGACTTCTGGGCGACGAGCACCGCCTCTACAGCGACAGCTTCCACCAAAGAAACAGCCATTTGCCTGAGAGCAACAGCCTCCGAAGAGCATAAATCTCTTGCGACCTCCATCTCTAAAAAAAATTCCCGCAAAATAACAGAAGGGAACCGAGAATCCTAACTATTCAACACAAAAAAACCCCAATATCACTTCCAGAACACAGAAGACAAAAAGACAAACATAGGAAAGCTCACAGAAAAACGATGAACCAGGACTTTCAGGGAAAACAAAAACCCACAAGGAAGAAACAAATGAAACAGAAAAAATATCAACCAGAAAGACAAAGAAGAGGGCGCCTACCTTGCAGAGACAAATTAGGGCCTGAAAGACGAGAACCAAGGTTAGGAGGCGGCAGCGCAGTTGCAGTAGATCAGAGAGACGGATACTGCCATAGAGAGAGATAGGGTTTAAGCAGGGGACTAGAGAGAGAGAGAGCTAGGGTTTGAGGATTTTTTTCCCTCTCTTTTTTCCGGGTCATTGATGGGGGTGGGTTGTTTCCTCGTGCGTGCGAGTGTGCACGAGCGTGCGGGGGAAGAACAAGGATATCTACGGTGGCACGGGTTCGAATCCGACGAGTCTCAAATGGTAAACCCCGTTCACTTGTGGGGCTTCATGTAAAAATCGGTGCGGTTGACCGAACTCGACACCATGGTGATCGGCACGGAGGTGAGCTCACCGGTGTCACCCGACCTACGGTAACCCAGCTTGATGCCCTTGCAGATTCCCCTGCCCTTGGCCCTTTTAGTTGCCCCAAGCCCAACTTCATTAAATATGTTTATATAAACTATATACCAACTTCATTAAATATGTTTATATAAACTATATACCAACTTCATTAAATATGTTTATTTTTATATTGTTGTTTTGAGATATTTGGTTGTTTATATGTATAAATGCATCTAAATGATTTATGTTGTTTTTAAATATTTTCGCTATTATATATACGAGGATCTCTTCGAATACAAAAATATGTGAATCAGTACTCCTTAAAAAAAAAACTTATTATGTCACTAGTGTTGCATAATCACTATATAATACCACTTCGAATAAGAGAAGCACCCACTACGTGAGGGTCGTCCTCAGCTATGCCACAAATATCTGCGAATTCCTAAACGCTTATTTTTCACGCTTAGGAGGATGCTCTATTTGTCTTATATATTCCACCGCTTTGAGTTTTCCTCACCGATCGCGCCGCCCATGGAGGTCGAGGTGAAGCTCAGGATCCCCGACCCCGATTCCCACCAGCGGCTCGCCTCCGTCCTCTCCTCCTTCCACCTCCAAACCCACCTCCAGGAGAATGTCTTCTTCGACGGAGCCCGGGGAGAGCTCTCCTCTTCCCGCTCCGTCCTCCGCCTCCGGTTCTACAACGCTGATTCCCGCTGCGTCGTCTCTCTCAAGGGGAAGGCTGTCATTGTCGACGGCGTCAGTAGGGTGGAGGAGGTCGAGGAGGATTTCGACGTCTCCCTCGGGCGGGCGTGCGTGGCCGAGCCCTGGCGCCTGGCTGCCGTCGACTCCGGGCTTGTCAAGAGGGTCGTGGACGAGTTCCGAGTCGAGGGTTTCGTCTGTCTCGGCGGGTTCAGGAACGTGAGGGCGGTGCATGAGTGGCAGGGGTTGACGTTGGAGCTGGACGAGACGCAGTTCGATTTCGGGACTTGTTATGAGATCGAATGCGAGAGCGACGATCCTGAGTCGGCGAAGCGTCTGTTGGAGGGCTTCCTGAAGGAGAATCGTATTCCTTATTCGTTCTCTGCAGTGTCGAAATTTGCGGTTTTTCGGTCTGGGAAATTGCCAGACTGAGGAATTCAGTATCCGCGCTTGCATCTTCAGAAATGGGGTTTACTTCTATCGTTACTTTTGACTAAATAGCGATTGGATAAGTTCATAAAAACGAGATCCTTGAGATTGTGGATTATCGGGATTCAATTCTGATTCATGGTGGTCAATGTTTCATGGAATTGATTTTGTTTTCTGCTCTCTTTCATGGCACAGATGAAGTGAACAAAAATTCTTATAGTTTTGCATTATACTTCACCGAACGGTTCTAGTAATGATCTCCTGTAGATCCTGAAATGGCTTACTCAACCTGTTCTCCGATTCAGAACTATAATATACCTCCTTTTTAGCTCCTTTCTCTGCAGCACATAAAATAGGCCAATGAACCTTGAAAATCGTGAATAATGGGGTGTCAAGCCTGATAAAAGCCGCATTGTCAGGTCTTACACCATTGCATCCATAATCATGCTCAATATCTACGTTCCTTTGCAAAATTAGCTGTCTCAGTTTTTTGATCCAGCACGCACTAGCATCAGAAGATCAACTTCATTATGTTCACCCCAAAATTGTATTCTTTTGATCTTCCTTAGGATGGCCCTGATTTTTTTGGATCATGCTACTGAAGCATTAAATTGAAAAATGCTTACATAGTTTGGCATATGGAGATGCGCAGGCACGAGTTTAGCTTCTTTGGTCCAGTGTGCAAAGGTGTGTTCCTTGACCTGTTAGTACTCCATTATTTTCTTTTCTGCCTGTCCATGCTTCCTCAAGAATCTTATTTACTCTAAATTTCGTTATGTCAATGAATTCATCGTGGCAACATACTGCAATCTGTGCTTGCTCAATAAATTTCACGGAAGCGACTGATGAGGAAAGAAAGTTTTTGGATTCGCTTTGTTAGAATTGGCAAGAGTGGTTATAGGGGCTAACCCTTGATTGGCTTCCTTTCTCTCTCTTCCATAGGCCATTACTTTCTTATACATTTGTGCCAGATCAATTATTCTTCTTGAATTTTTTGAGAATGCTCGTATACATATGGGATGATGGCAAGAAATATGGTTTTCTGAAACTTCTGAGACAAAGAAAGGCCCGAATGAGTGAATTCGTGCTCTGTTTTCACTGCGCAGAATTGTGTGAGTGATGGTAAAGGAGCGGCTTATGTGGAAGCCATGACTTGGTTCTGTTATTGCATTCTCATGTGCAGATTAGGCTACTTCTCTTGTGGCAAAACCTAACGTTCTATTAAGAAGCAGTAAAATAGAAAGCAGATGGCGATGTAGTTGACAGATCATCTTGCAAGCATTTTTAATCTGGACCATCACTTGCCCATATCTCGAGACAGTTCTTGATTTCACTAGGTTTCATCTCTTTGATGGTAATTTGAAGCTATGAGTGATAAAGACAATTCAAGTGCATATATCAATTTCACTGTACCGGACTCCCAAACAACATTCTCAACTCTGATTATGAAAGTTCCACGTTTGTGAATCTTTCGGTGCCTCTTGAGATACATAGATGTCAACACTTTGCTTGATACTAAGAATTTTTAAATGGGTAATTCACTTCACACGAACTCTGTCCTGTTCTAGCATCTGCTGTCTTCACCAAACCTCTCTTCTGTAGGCAACGTTGAAATGAAATAGAGAGTGTTGCGTTCCTGTGCACATCTAGATGGAGTTGTCAAAAGTATTTTCATACTTGGATATTCCGATAGACTGTTTGGTTGCAAGAGAGGTGTTAAGTTTCCATGGCATTGACTTGATCGCCTCCATGTTGGGACTTACATCGAGTTCTTGGAGGTGACATTGTACTTCGGATTTTCTGATTTGTGACTTCACTTTGTTTTTCTTCATTTTCTATCTCCAGTCCAGTATATTGACCTTTAGGATTTTCTTGTTTAGGCTTCTTCTTGTGAAAAGTTTGATCTCCTTTATAGTCTCTACCTTTTTGATCGGCTACTTTAGACCATGATAACAAACCGTATCCGTATGAGCTGCCTGAAAAGGTAGTAACGAAGTTGGTTGATGGCATGCTTGAAGCCTTGAATACAGTCGGGATCATCTTGCAACGTGCGCTTCAGAAGCCAAAAGGGTGTTTCTCGGACAGATGCAAGATTGATGAAACACAGTACAGAATAGATGTGCACTTCAACCTTGCGAAGTAGAAAAGGAAGAGGCCGTCCTGATCCTGTTCCAAGCAGCAGAGAGCATCGATCAGACCTGGATGCAGAATTTATGGCACACTGTACAGAATAGATTTGCACTCTAATTATTTGCAAAAGTAGAAAAGAAAGATCTTATCCTGAACCCTGTTCTAAGCAACAGGGAAGATCCATTTTCTGCTTGCGCGAGTGATGGCTATAAAAGTTGGAGAACGATTACTTGTCTGACAGCAGCTGCCTTCCTCACTATATTAGCATTCCCGTTGGTCATATTCCTATAATGGGTTTAGATGGTTCTTACACTATTCATAGAAGAGGGAAAAGACAAGAGTGACAAAATTCAGGAAACATACCAAATTCAAGCATGTTTTGCCATCTGGGAAGTGCCTCACTTTCTCAACTTAGTTCGTCGATTCTCTTGACTAGCAACGCGCATTTTTGTCCAAGTGCGCAAGCACTTGTGCTAGTGCTACAGATGAAAGAACCTTTTGTCATTATTTTAATAGGATGCCGTGATTATCTCTTCAACACTGTTCTCTTTCAGGCAACCGTTTAGCACAGAAATTAACAACGGACATAACTAGAAGGTGGACGAGAATCCATTTCCAATCACCCATGAGCATCGAATTCCCAAGCAACAGTGCTCAGGAGGCACCAAGGAAAGCTTCTTTCCATCGAGAGGTCACCCCTCATGGGAAACCATTTCCAACGGAAAGGGAGAAAAGACGTAAGAAAAATCACCTAACAAGCGCCGCAATTATTTTCCCACATGTAATCTCTCCTGGCTAGAAAAAGGTCTCCCTCGTAGCGAATGAGAGCATTTTCCCATAGGAAAGAGTGGGTAAAACCACGAAGAAACAGATTCCATGCAAGAGGATACATTCGAACCTAAAGATGCATCCAGTTACTTCAAATTCACATTCAAATAGAGAGATAATGCCACCATTCAAAGTTAAAGGAGACACATTTCGCAAATAACAATTAGGAGCGACAAAATGTATTGATATGTAACCAACAAGTTCATAAAAAGTTAGACCAACTCCGTTCCTGCCCTAAGAAAACACAAGCCAAACGCCCGAGTTTGGTCACTTCCTCTTTTTAATGGGAGGCTCAGGCATCTCTTCATCCTCTTCTTCCTCATCATCATCCTCACCATCTTCGTCTTCCTCATCCTCATCTTCATCTTCCTCTTCATCATCGTCGTCTTCATCATCACTGCCTCCTTCTCCGTTCGCTTCAACATCATCTTCCTGGTCTTCATCTCCTTGGTTATCGTTATCCTCATCTCCAGATGCGTCCTCGTCATCGTCATCCTGCTCTTCACCATCTTCATCGTCTTCATCTTCATCATCATTCTCTGAATCCCCATCATCTTTGTTTTCAGGAGCAACCCCATCGCCGACATGTCTTGTATTCTGCTCCACCCAGATAAAATAAAATGAATGACATGAGTTTAAATTAAGCGATCTGAGACTTCAATACTTCATCCAACAAGGACTGGAGAGAAATAAGAAGCCGTTCTAGATTCAAATCTAGAGGGAAATAAGAAGAAATGTGACTTGCCTTTTCCTTCATCCCAATTAAGATGGAGTGATCGAACCTACAAAAGAGAAAATAAGAGGAAAATAAACCTAAGATTCTCACTAACACGCTCCAAATTAAGAGAAATAAGAAGTAAAGGCCGAGGGGCAGAAGGGAATGATTGTTTACCCGTGATTGTTCTCACTCTCCTGATCCAAGAAATTTCTTCCAGTCATCAGGCAGCCCATCTGAGGGACAGTTGTTTTTCTTATGGTTTAGCCATACAATTATGATTCAACTCTCTCTCTCTCTCTCTCTCTCTCTCTCTCTCTCTCTCTCCCACAAATCTAAAAGGGAAACTGCAATAATACATGCTCTACCCAAAAGGAGATAAAGAAAGAGAACTATGCCACACTTGGAAGCACAAAAATGTTTAATCTTGCTGACAGTAGCTATGTATTATTGCAAAAAAAAATCAACCTAATTCCATAAAAATCAACCTAAATGAGTAAACCATAAGGATAAAGGATAGGGAGAAGAAATTACCGCTAGAAGTACGTAAACTGACTTTTGGGCGACGAGCACCGCCTCAACAGCGACAGCTTCCACCAAGGAAGCAGCCATTTGCCTGAGAGCAACAGCCTCCGAAGAGCAGAAATCCCCAGCGACCTCCATCTCAAAAAAATGTTCCCGCAAAATAACGGAAGGGAACCGAGAATGCTAACTATGTGAAAAAAAAGCCCCCAACATCACTCCCAGAACACAGGATACAAAAATAAAAACATGGGAAAGCTGACGGGAAAACGAAAATAAAACTCAAAGCAGAACCTTCAGAATAATATCTCGCAAAGAAAAAAAACACAGGAAACAGAAAAACATCAAAGAAGGAGGAGGAAAAACAGGGCTCGTACGTTATAGAGACAGATTAGGGCCTGAGAGACGAGAAGGCGAAGGTTAGGAGGCGGCCGCGCAGTTGCAGTAGATCAGAGAGACGAGTACTGCCATAGAAAGGTAGGGTTTAAGCAGGGGACTCGAGAGAGGGAGAGAGCTAGGGTTTGAGGATTTTTCCCTCTTTTTTTTTTGCCCTTCTTTTCCGGGTCATTGGGGAGCATCGTCGTGCGTGCGCTTGTGCACGGGCGTGCGAGGGTGGAAGAAGGAGATCTACGGTGGCACATGTTCGTATTCGCGGAGCCTCGATCGGTAGGTCCCCTTTGCCTCTCGTCTCGCGACCAGGGTTCGCGTCACGTTTGGGGTTTCAATGTCAACGCAGTCTTGTAAAAATCGGTTTGCGAACCGAATCGGCTGATTTTCCGGTTCCGGCTACAAATCGGCCAAATATTTTAAAAATTTGAAATATACATAAATATAATAATAACAATAAATTTTAAATTTACTTAGATAGCTCAATTCGAGTCCATCGATCCAGTTGTTTCAGATCGACTTAGTAGTTAGTGCTACTCATTTGCAGAATGATTTTGTTATTTCTTCATGAAATTGGACACCTTAGTGTGATGAGTGGCAACATAACCTACAATTGAGACCTTTGCCTTATGTGTGTGTATGAATTTTTTGTTAAATGATTTGAACTATAGTTTCAAAATTTTAACAATAGTGAAAATATAATTTAATATATATATATATATATATATAAGTTAAACTATACTTTTAAAAACCCGTAAATAAAATTTTGATTTTCTTGTTCTAAATCAAAGTGGGGCCCATGGTCCTGTCGTTCTCCATCTTGGCACTACTATAGTACGTTCGAGATGAGACAATAATTCCATGGAAAAGTGGGTTGGAGATTCCAAACAAGCCTGATTCCCACAAAGACTCCAATTAGCACTTCGAGGAGAAGCATACAAACCGTACTTCATGAATGATTCAATGATAGACCGAGCGACTGAGGGTGCAGAGAATGTGTCCCGTAGATGTGCCCCTTTCATTGGGATTCACTTCCCCTCCATCAAACAGGAAGCTAGTCAGTATCTTTGGGGAAGATTTGTTTTCCTATCTAGCTTTTTACCTAAAAAAAAGTTTATTATATGTGGTAGTCAATGCATGAAAGAGATGTACCACAACAAAATTTCAGGTAAATTCTTTCATCTTTCTCTCTAAGATGAAGCCCACACTTGACAAGAAAGGTTTAACAAACATTTAGAAATTCACATGTGGCTGTCTTCAACTGGCCGGAGAATCACTTCGGTTTGCCGGGACTCAATCCAAGTGGGCTTCTAACACAGCCAAATTATGAACTGTTTGTCATAATCTCGACTGCGAACAGTGGATGCACGAGATGGTAGACTGATGGGTGCACTACTCCCTAAACACGTCTTAAAGCCGCCTTAAAACCTTAAATGTACAAGGAAAAAGGAAGGCGCTTTTGCCTCTGCAGAATATCCCGTCCCCATTGAAACTAGAAGCACCTCTAGAACTTCAATATTCTTATAAACAAAAGGCTTGCATTTCAAAATGGAAATAATTTTTTTTAATGTTTACGTAGGAGGGGAAACTGTATTGATATCTAACGAAAAACCTTCAAAGCGATATTTTATACCTCTAAAATTAGTTTAGCTTAGAAAGATCCACAGTATATGCACTTATTACCTTTTACAGTAAAAAAAGAAAAACACTGATCTTATCACCATGTACAGTGCACGAAAAAAAATTACAGCGATCACAACCAAAATCGTAAGCATTTACATCACAAAATTGAATGACTGACAGAAGTCACCGCAACAAAGCCGTTGGGATTCATGAGGGAAATGAAAGAAGGAAAGCGAGCAGTTAGGAAGAGGTTGATGCCGGGTCGCTTCGACAGCCGTTCATCTCGCAGATGGACGACGCCCCACGCGTCTTGACCAATGCGTGTCTATACCAGGACCCCACACCGACCATAAAGATGACGTGGAAAATTGATATTCCATTTACTCCCCGCGGTCCAACGGCCAACCCGGATAGGGTCCACTTTTAGTTACGATAAACGTCAAAAGTATGCCAACGTTAAAATTCTAAAAGTTAAGCCCTCTTGCATCCATCGCCAGGTGTCCAGAGACATTGCTATTTTATATTTGTTTTGTTCTTACCATCCCATTTTGGACATTTCATTGGTAGAGCTTGATCTTTGGGCGGGACGTCGTTTGAGCTCATACAATTCATTTTTTTTCTTTCTTAACGCGGGTCCATTTCGAGCCATTCATTCCCTCGCAAAACAGTGAGAGGGGAACGTGCGAGAGAAGAAGGGCGACGAGCGCGGGAGGGTGTCGTGGGCAGGGGTGCCGGGGCACAACCGTTGTGCCGGCCGTCCTTCTGGTCGCTCGGAGATGGCGTCGGAGATCGAGGTCGTGGCGGAAGGGAGCGCCTCGCCGGTCTCCGTCGCCGGCGAGGACGGCCTGAAGGACGACATCTACACTGCCGCGGCCTACGGCGATCTGGAGAAGCTGCAGAAGCTCGTCGAGGGGGACGGCTGTTCCGTGTCGGAGCCCGACGGATTGGGCTACTACGCTTTGCAATGGGCTGCTCTCAACAATCGGAGTGCCGCCGCACGTTACATTATCGAGGTTCGCCTGCCGCGCGATCTTAGATCGAGTCGTCCTATTCGTTTGCCGTCCATTCTTGATGTATCTGTAGGGGTTCCAATTTCTTCGTCTTCGTGTTGCTCTTGGTCTTGATCTTTGTCTATGGTGATTTGATCAGCACGGTGGAGACGTGAACGCGAAGGATCACTCGGGGCAGACGGCGCTTCACTGGAGCGCGGTGCGCGGGGCGGTTCAGGTCGCGGAGATCTTGCTCCAGGAGGGCGTGCTCGTTAATGCGGCCGATTTGAACGGTTATCAGGTTGACACTTGACATTTTCTTTATGGAAGCTCTTCTTCTTCTTCTTCTTTGTCTCTTTTAGTTTTTTCCCTTATCTTATTTTGTTTTTGAGTTCGTGCTCGGAGGAAGAAGTACAAGAAGGTCCTTGTTGCTTTTTAAATACTTATTCTGTAAATTTTTTCAGTAAACTGTCGAAGGGATTGGACTAGTTTTTCTGAAACAAGCATTTCCCACGAAGAACGAATGTGGCTGGTAGACATGATGCTTTTCAGTAAAAAGACATGAACGAAGTCGCATCGCAGGCGTCTTCACTGCCGAGTTTCCTTCTGGCTATTTTTAGGAAATTGAAAGGTGGATAGGATGACCATATCATCTAATGGCGTAATAGTGGCCGTCTGATAATATCTGAATAAAGGATTTTATCGGGACAATACCATGATTTTTTCAAAATATCCAAATAATATTATCTTGCGGTAATATCACGACGTTTTCACCTTTTCTGAAAATTCTCTATGATATGTAATCTAAGTGTGTAGTTTTCCATCTTCATGTTTATTTTAAATTTTAAAATTTTAAGTACTATCTCTGAACAAAGACTTTTGTAAGAAAATAAATAGAAAGCTCATTCATTTGAATTTTTTCTATCATCCTTTTGTATAATTTTAATTTTTTTGATCTTATCAAGATTTTCATAGAAAAGCTTCAAGAGAAAGCCTTCCTGCAACATTACTACGAATGATATTTGTTAGTAACTTCACATGGATAAGCCAGATACGTCCGTAGATTTCTATGTTATACATAATGTGTTTGTTCAACAAGTCCTGTTGCAGATTATCCTCCAGCTGCTTGTGAGAGAATGGGAAAAAAAAATTAAATAATGTCATCGCTTTACAGAATGCAAAGCTTCTTATCTCTTTCTTTTTGTTTAAGTATATTTGAGTATCTTGATGTCCCTCATGCTGAGATTAATTTGTGATTAGAGAAATGTTTATTAATAATTTCAATACATTTCAAAGGCCCACAATAAAAAAATTTGTCAAAGTAAGCTGATGACAGCCTTGTGTACAATTATTTTATGTTGCTTCTTCTTTAAGTTGTTATGGATCAACTAGTATGCTGTCACATTCGTCTATTTTTCATCCCTTGCAATATTCGTAAATTTTGTCTCATTAACAAAGACTTTAGTGTTGCATGGCCAACTGGTTAAAATTTCCATGTTAACCTTGTTGCAGACAGCGCATGTTGCAGCACAGTATGGCCAAACGGCTTTCTTGTATCATATTCTTACAAAATGGGATGCTGATGTCGATACTCCTGACAATGATGGGAGGAGTCCACTGCATTGGTATTTGACTTCTTTAATGGATTCATGCATATACCTGTATTATTGTGCTTACGCCTTCTCTGCTTTTAGTTTTGTCAGACCAGTGCCAAATACAGTTCAATGTATGCATGATATGCCTTTTCGTCATGATATTTATGCTTGTATATGTTTTTTTTCATCAATATATAAAGATGCCTGAGAAGAAAATGCATGAGATCGTTCAGAAGGTACATAAGGTTTCCCTGTTGTTAGAATGATTGAGTACCTTTTCCTTGCATACAGCGAGCACAGAGACTGAGATGATAGAAGTTTCCTGTAAAAGAACTATAACATATTGAACCATGTACAAGGATGTGCTATTTTTATGTCAAAAGGCTACACGGGTTGCTTCTATTAGGAGATTCAACTAAATGAGTAGCCTACACCTTGCTGTTCCTTTAGTTAATATAATAGGTCTAATTGCTGAGACATGATTTAGACAGTAGAAGCTTGCTGTTAGCTTAATTGCATGTGCACTACACCTTGGTTGTTTTTGCTGCTTTAATGCTTCTCTGAAATTCTAACTGGCCTTTAGGTAGTATCTCAATCAACAAAATCAGATGAAGACTAAAATTAGTTGGAAAAATGCATCTCTAAGTTCAAGAAAGTGAAGGCAGAATGTCCAGTACAGCTTTGCTGCTAATTATACTCACCAAGCGAGTGATAGACATCTCAACAATATGCATACAATGTTAAATGTGCAGGTAAACTTGAATGCTCTCATCTGGAATACAGTCAAGCAGAAGCTTGAAATAGTTGGAACTGCACCAAGAACATAAAAGGCACAAAGGAAACAGAAGCGTTACATTTTGATGTACTCTTCACATACATCCTCGCTTCACTCTTATAGGTGAAGAGAGCAAGCGAGATTCCATTACATGCATGCATGTGCTGGGTCAAACTAAATTTTGGGCTTATCAGTCTGTCTGTTTTAATCAGTTGAATTGCACCAAGAAATGCAAAGGATACACCAATACACAAGGTTATTAACCATAGTGGAATAGCATTGCTAATGTTGGGCTCAACATGTCCATAGAATGAATGGGCATCTACTTGGTTTCTGTGTACCATAAAAAACTTGCAGCGTGCATGTTCCCTATTTGTATTCACATATGTGTGTATAGTGTATTCCTACATGTTTCTCCATGCATGCATGTTTTTTTGTGTGTTACTGTGTTTCAAAATTCAGAATCTACAAACAGTTATCATTTTGAAAGCATAATTGAAACTTGAAAGTTCCAATTGTATAACTAATAACAGAGTTTCACAAAAGGAATGGACTACATAAATAAAGGCCCAAGAAATTTAAGGACCAGAATACAAAAGCTATTGTCTCTGTTCTCTGGTGTCTAACATAGGTTTGATTGTGTCCGTTGCTTGTCTGTGCAAGATAGTGGTTTTTCCAAGCCTTGGTGTTTGGATACACATATTCTACAGGAGAAAAGAGCATATTCTTTATCTTGAGAATGCAAGCACATCCATAGGCAATTGGACAGGTAAAGATATTATAGGAGAAACTTGTACTACAATATTTTATGCGAACAAGCTTGGTAGATATATCTGATAAAGCAGTAATCTGCAGTATTAATAGCAAATGAGGTTAATGTTGAGAATTAGCTCATGCCTCAAGATATTTCTGCATATAGCAAAGTTAGATGGCAGAGTATTATTGCTCTAATTTGCTCTTAATAAAGGAATGCACCTCTTACTGGGCCAACGTGGTAATTTCTGCACAACCAAAACAATAAGTGGAGAAAAATTGTGTGGTTGCATTCATTAACTTCATCAATTTATATTCCATGTATGCTGTTTTCTTTCGTGTTTTTATGGTGACTGATAAGGTTTGCTTACAAGTGGTTAGTCTTTGCAGTTTGCGTGATATACTGATCCAACTGTTTATAAAGTAAATGGAATTCATTATTTCCTTGTCTATTCTTGTAGGGCTGCATATAAAGGTTTTGCTGATTGCATTCGTCTACTTTTGTTTCTAGATGCTTTTCGAGGGAGACAGGATAAGGAAGGTAATTTTTTCTGCTTCCTCTTGCTGTGTTAACTTTAATGCTTTTTCTCTGTTGGTAGACATTATATATGCATGCTAAGCATCTATAACCTTTCTGGAGGCTAAGACTTAATCGTTACATCTTTTCATGTGCCACTAGGATGTACTCCGCTTCATTGGGCTGCTATTAGGGGAAACTTGGAGGCATGTACAATCTTGGTGCAAGTTGGTAAGAAAGAGGACCTCATGGCAACTGATAACACTGGACTCACTCCTGCACAACTTGCATCAGATAAAGGTCATATGCAAGTAGCATTTTTCCTTGTAGGTACTCTTATGGCTGAGTTACTTTATCATCAAATTGGCAACATCTGAATTTTTGTCCTGCTTGCTGCAGCTGAATAATGCTGTTTTCTTTGACAGATAGACTTTCCATTTGCTTTCTCTCTCTCTTCGGTTGTCTTCTTCTATGCTACAATTACATATTAAATCATTTCTTAGGGTCCTTTCTGGAGTAATAGGAAAAAAAAAACCTCTTGGACAAATGAGGTTAGCTTTAGGCATTGCACAAATATCTCGGTGTTATTCTTAATGCATTAGAAATAAAAAGCAAGCAAAATAAAAGGAAAAATCATGACATTTTGAAAAAAGAAGAGAAAAAAAATGAATATATCACATTCTCAAAAGTTTTTAAAGTATATTATAATTTTTTTGATGTTTCTTTTAGCATTGTAATAGCTCGAATTTTTATTGTTGTTGCAAAAAAATTAGTAGATAACTCAAAATTTCATAACTTTCTACCCAAAATTCCTGAGGTTTGCCCTAGAAAAGCGAATTTCCTGACTAATACCTAAGAAGGAGCTTGACAATGGTTCTACAGGCACCTTGGAAGTGCCTATGATAATCAGTTTGACATAAAGTAAAGATTTTTTTTTTCTTTGCTAGTCATTGGCTGTAAATGATATGTAAGAACATGTTCATTTGAAAATGCTTAAAAATGAGTAGATTAGACCTTGTCTCAACCAAAATTTTCATTTATGAGTCAATTTTTAATAATCCCTCTCACAGGACAGCTGAATATGGGGTTTGTTTTTTTATATATTTCACTAAAGAAAAGTACTTTCTAGGGCAGGATGAGTGACAGATCCCCCCCCCCCCCCCCTCTGTTGCCCTTTCTATGATCACTGTTGTGATGCAAACATAAAAACAGAAAGAAAATTCTTTTTACTGTTTTTTCTTTCTATGATTTGTTTGGCACTTGTCTTTTGTATCCAGTCTAGATGATTTTGCTGATGCTTCATTCTTAACACATGTTGGAGAGCTATAGAATCAGTGAATCTTTGAATATTTTTCCAGCTCATGTTTGCATATTTTATAGTAAGGAAATTTGTCTTTGCAGAGAAATGCTAAAAGGCTGCTTGATAATCGTTGTGATGGAAACAGGCATCTCAGAAAACTTATGAGATTAGGACTAGCACCTGTGCTTTGGTTTATGATAATAGTTCTTCTTGCCACATATATCCACTCTGTCGTCATAGGTATGTTGCCATGCACTTGCCCAGCTGCATGAATGTCCTCTGTTCCTTCTAATGGCACACTTGTATCTTTCCATCTTACCTTTGCTGCAGGTTTGAATCTTTTAAGCAGAAATGCTGCCTTTGGATTTTTTGCCTGGTTAGGCATTTTGCTTGCCACTTCTGGACTTGTAATGTTTTATAGATGTAGCAGGTATGTTATTAACTTTTATTAGAATTTACCAAAAATTGCAGTGTTTCCTTGTTGATTCTATTTGACAATAGGTACCCCAAGAATGCTGTTATGCAGCTTATGCCTGTGCTGAGATGGCACAACGTAGACAAACATGCTTCTATATGACGGTGCATTTGAGAGCACCTGGGCACGCTTGACCTATTGTTAATCCAACTAAAAGACGGTCCAAATTTTGCAGCCATGTAGATTGAATGTGTCCCCTTTCAATCTGTACTACTTTTAATTATCAATTCTCTAACAAAAGAAGTTTCTTTTCTTTGAGGAATTTTTCTTTTTGAAAAATATGGGTATATATTATGTGTGGAGATTAGAACGACCAACTGTTGGGACAACCTTTATGATTGTCTATCTCTCTCCTCATTTCAATGCTCACTGTTGAGAATTATATGAGGAGAAAGATGAAAAAAATTAATAGGGTTGTCCTGACAAGTGGTTGTCAGAATTGAGTTACCCGGTGCATGTAAGTTATGTGTGTATATAACTATATATATGTACCTATTGAACCCCTGTATGAACATCTTCTCAAATTGCTATATCTTATAACCCTGAACCCATACCTATGTGACATATACTTATCTCAGCTAAAACAGATGGCCAGTAAGTGTTTCCCAGTCAATATTGTTGAATCTCTCTCTCTCTCTCTCTCTCTCTCTCTCTCTCTCTCTCTCTCTCTCTCTCTCTCTCTCTCTCTCTCTCGTCATAGGCTCTATACTTGTTTACTGGACCAGTTAGGATTGTATTTGAATGTAACATTCTTCTTTTCTCTGTAGCTGGTGTTACCCTCATTTTACAGGACTATTCAATATTCATCCACTAACTGATCAGATGTTTAAGCTTCACCTTGGACAAACATGTTTAATTTCTGTGCTTTTGGCAACATTTTATGGAAGAACTTCAGGCAATTAGCCTTGGCTGCATTTGAGCATGTGGGTGCTACCAGTTATCACCTGGCCTTGTGGTGTCACCTGATGATGGTATAATGGAAAGTCAAGGGTTTGATAACTGGTAGAGCCAGAGAAAACAAAGAGCATGTGGGTGTTGCAGAGATACTAATCCAGATTAATAGCACCTTAGATGGATGCCCAAGCATTAGGTGTGTCTTCCCAAGTATCTGTCCAGCTGACCTAGCAATAATTGTAGCCTTCCTGTCCTTCAAGGTCATGCTTCTTCTTTATCTCCTTTTTCGCTAGGATAGTGGAAAGAAACCGCCTGCTTTAAAGGTCTTCCGCTTCCCCAGAACAAAAAAAAATTTGATCACCTGGCTTTCAAAGTCAAGTTTTTAATTGGGGGACAATTGGACAACTTTTTGGTGGGTGCATGACATACTCCTGGGCAAGTCAATCTTAATGTATCACTGTAAAATGCTAATTTATTTTCATGCCATAATCAGGATATATGTTGTTTGTCCCTTAACTTTTAAAAGCATTGATGAATGGTGACATTTCTGCAGTCTACGTATGAAGTATACAATAAAGTTTACATGATTAGTACTTGCAAGTCATACTTTGGATTACTTGCTCAAAGGGTTCCCTTACCAAAGCTGCTGCCTTTGCTTAAGTTCCTGAAATTATACGAGCTACCTTTGCTCAACTTCCTAAGCATGTGATACTTTGACTATGATAGTTCAGTAGTATTGTGATGCATCCTTACAGGATTGCTGAACTTGCAAATGTCCTTTGCCTCCTATCAATGTTCTTGTCTTCAAATTGTATAGATTGTCCTACCTGAGTTGCAGCCCATCCTTTGTGCCTACCCAAAACGTCTTCGTGATAAGGAAACTATAATGATTAACAGAGTCTCCTCTTCTGCACAATTCTTCTGCTTATATGTGCATATGCAATAATATTTTCTTGAAATAATTGTGGTTAATCTTCTCTTTGCATGTAGAAAGGATCCTGGTTACATAAAGATGAATGTACATATGGGAGACCTTAAAGATGTTGATGTAAGTATTGCATCTAGCTTTCTATATATAGAACAAATTGACCAACACATGTTCTTGGTTTCATTGTTGTCTACAATTCTCATCACTCCTAAACATCATCATGGTCATGATTATGATCATAATGTTCTGTTTTTTCCTTTTAAGTCTTAAAATCCCCTTAATCCCATTTTAAAGTAAGTTTAATCTTCTTAATATTTTAGAGCACATACAATTTGATATGTATGTCAAATTGCAGAAACAAGTGAACATCTAGCATTCTTAGTTAATGTCCATGTGCACGAGCACTTATTGTATATGCAATTTGCACTCATGCCAAGTATGCATTTCGAGTTAAGGCCTAAAGGATGTGCGTACAAGCAGCACCAGTTGTAAGTGAATATATGAGCAGTTCCAGGTTTTCCCCCTCTCTGCATGCTATGGGTGGTTAACAATTTATCAGACTTACAAGGTCATTTACTGTCATTTTTTTTTTGGTCACCACTTCTTATGGATACCCTGTATTTACACCCATAGCATTCTTCTATTAGTTGTGGCGAGTATAGCGTGATCTAGCAGTGTGTCAATTTGTTTTTGTCTCCTAGTATTCCACCATTCTCTGTTGTAACTATTGCGACATATGGTGTGCCGAAAGACAGTTTTTTGGTTTTCAATATAAACATTTTCACATTCTGATAGTTGAAACTTGTAAGGTTTTTCCGTTCATGCCCTATGTACTCAGTGATAACTCGATTTCTCCTCTGGGGCATGTATATTATTTATATGAATACATGTGTACTTATAGTGTACCAGGTTTCATAGTTTATATCTGAGTGACATCCAAATCCAGCCCTCACAAGCACATATGTGACTTAGGTCTAGATTTGTACCAGTGGCAGTGTGTGTTTCTGGAGCTAGCGGAGCTTCCTCATTGTTGTCTTCATCATTTCTAGGATAGGGTTTGATGGCTGGTGTTTCCTTTTGATGAACTTGTTTCAGTAAATTGTCAATAAATCACAAAGGCACATTGCCATAGCCGATATATTAGTCCGATTGTTTGAAGGGAAGGTTGGATATTGGGTTGGCCAGTGGAATTCAGAAATAATTTGTTTAACCACTTTATAACTAAAACTTCTCTATTTGTTTCCCTTGGTGAAATTACTTTCTGAACTTTTAGTACTCTGATTAGCTTATATAGACTTTTCAGCAGCGATTGATGTGGTTCTTAATGCATTGTGGTACACTTTTAATTGCTTTTCTGGAAATGTGATTTTTCCATTTTGTTTTTTAAAATTATGTAAGCATATAAATTGCAAACAGTCACTGATTTGCTTCTAAATTTCTAATCATCCTTAGCAGGAGCCTTTGTTGAAATTGGAGCTGAAAAATCCTGCTTTGGTTGCTGGAAATTGGTCGCAGCTTTGCTGCACTTGCAAGGTGATTATGTTGTGGAAATTTGGAAATAAGTTTTTCACCGAGTGTCACTTAGAAATTCTCTTTGCTTGTATATAGATAGTCAGGCCTCTGCGTTCGAAACATTGCTCCACATGCAATCGCTGTGTTGAACAGTTTGATCATCACTGCCCCTGGGTGTCAAATTGCATTGGGAAGGTGACCTTTGTGAAGCTCAATGATTTTGTCTATTATTTCATTTAGCAGCTTTTTTTTCTCACTTGGCTTCCCGTGATGTAACACAGAGAAACAAATGGGATTTCTTATTGTTTCTTATTCTGGAAACTCTAGCGATGTTGGTTACTGGTGTTATAACTTCAATAAGTATGTGTATCAGGTTCTTCATTCTTTGTTTTTCTATTTAGACATTATTGAAAACCAATTTCGTTTTTTTGCCAAACAGGAATCTTTACAGATCGAACGTTTCAATCCTCATTCAGTGCATGGATGACTAGTGCTGGGAATCATCTTGGCGCGATATCATTTCTAATAATGGACAGTTTTCTTTTTCTCAGTGTTGCAACTTTAACTACCGTTCAGATTTCCCAGGTATTATAAACCAATATACCCTTACCTGAATTTTGCATTCATCTTCTTGAGAATGACATTTGTCAACCATGTAGTGGTAATTCATAATTCAAAGAAAAATTACGTTCTCAAGAAAGCGACACTGTTTGTGTCTACACATTTTGAGGCATTAACGTGTGTCACATAAGGATTTATTTTTCTTGCTTGAACAAGTGCAATTTTTGTGGAAACTTGTTTTATTCTAACTGCAACTTGTTTTGCTCTAATTTCACTTCTTCATGCATTACTTTGGATAGATAAACTGCTCTCTGACTCTTGGTGGTAGAAGAGGATCCGCCTCGGAGAGAGAGAGTGTGCTAACTGTACTATTCTTCTGCTTGTCCTGTAGATCTCCAACAACATCACTACAAATGAAATGGCCAACGTAATGCGCTATAGTTATTTGAAAGGGCCAGATGGCACATTCAGGAACCCATATGATCGTGGTGTGTGGAAGAACTGTTCCAGTTTCCTGATAAAGGGATATAATGAAGACACGGAACATCTTGAACAGCCAAACCGTCTAGAAGGGATTGGTGTGATTCAGTTGACATAAGCCAGCATCAAAAGGTTGAGATCTCTCCCTGAATGTGAGGACAATGGCCGCCTTCTGCATGGATATTGTAAAGGAAGCTAAGGATTCATGGGCACGTGTGCTCCCAATCAGCAGCAACCATGAGTTGGACAAGAGCTGATCCTCGTTCCTCTATGCTTGGTGAGAAAAACAATCGTCGGCACGACGAGATAACTTTTGTAGCTTCATAATTCATTGAAGGGTTACACATTATGTCATAGAGCTCTGGAACGTGGACAGAGAGGCGCGGAAGCATCCTGATATCACTTCCTTTTTTTACTGTTCCTCCACTGTTGTAATGTTTGTACTTGTTGTAAAGTAGACAGAATGGTTTTAAATGCAGCTGCAGTAAATTTATCCACAACGGAGTTTGAGTTTGAAATGCGAGAATGGTTCTGCTGACAATAAAGTCTAGGCAGTTTCCTCTTCCCTCGAAGAAAATGGCTCGCCTTTACGTGGTTTCCAGGTACGTTCTCTAATGATTGAGCTGCTTTGTTTTCAACGTTGCTTTGTTTAGGTGAATTTTCCAGTCTAGGTGAATTTCCAGTGCCAATTGCCATTATCAGAAAACTCATTGAGGTGAAGACTAAGCGAAAATCCTACATACCGAAGAGGGATTTGAGTCATTTGACCGTGTGTCCATTGCGTCCGGAGATTACAATGATGTTGCGGCATTAACCAATGGATCATCAAGCCAGGTTGGTGGGTTTAGGTTGCCCTTAGATCTCAGTTGGAGAATAAAAAAAAAGGAAATTGTTAGCTGGATTCGATTGCTTGAACAATTAGAATAATCTTGGGCTTTTTTAGAAATCCATATTGGCTTATCTCGGGTCAACGAAGCTGTTTGCTAATTTTTTTTTAGCATTGGATGCGTCCAAGTTACTCAACACATTTGACTTCTTATTTCTATTCAAAGTTGGCACTTGAGAATCGTTGGCAGCTCTTTAAGATATTTAGTCATTCGTAATGTTGTAAAATGAAAATTTGTGGTGCTCAAATTTTGAATTTATCATAAGAACACTCTTATACTCAAATTTTTCATCATTTAATCATCTTTTTTGTGCGTAATAGGCGTGTAAACTATTTCTAGCTTCCGCGCTTTGAAACACACACACACACTCCAGCAAGGGAATAATGTCCCAACAAAGATTCCGTTCTAGGTCTGATTTCAAGTCAACTATTCCAGCTATTTGAAATTTACGTGAATCAGGTCGATAGGATAAAAATACCACCATATATCGAAAGTTGGTGGCCTGCAAAAAAGGAGTTGAAGTTGTCGAGATGAATACCTCAGCTCAGGGTGGACGCTCCTGTGGAGGCAGACTAAAAGTGTTTTGGCTCTTAAAAGTTGCTACAGTAACTAATTAGAGTAATAGTAGTAGCTATAGCAATGATAATATAATAATAACAACAACAAAACAGCACTCAGGTTCATATTTAATTACAAGGGAGCTCGGCTTGCAATGAGCATTGGGGACAACTGGCCGTTCACAACAAGTTCTTTGATCCGGTCATCATAGGCTCTCTCCTACTTTTGCTACCGTTAGACGCGATTGATCCTTAAGCTTTTATGGGTGCCTGCGCCTCGTTAGTAGCTGGAATGGCACTAAACCTCGTTTCTCCTCAGCAAACCTAAAGTGTTGATGGTTCAGCGTAACCATAAATAGAGAGAACAAAATGAAAAGGAAAACCCTGTGCACCAACAACCAGATGAAGGGCTCTCGTGACTGGGAAACTTAGGAAGGTGAAACTGATTGCACCTTGGTGTCTAATTGAACTCAAAAGCCTGCGTCAAGGCCTAAGTCCTGCACACAGTCCTGAGCAACCTTTGAAGCTTGTTACACAAAGGAGTCAAGCTTCTTAAGAAAAATCCTGCGATAGAAAAATAAGAACACATGTACTTGGTGGATCACTCTAAGCTAAGGGAGATCAAAGATTCTGCAACCGAAGTGCAGATCTTGACATTATTTCTGCCTAACACTAGCAGCTCATAGAAAAGGAAGTCTTAACATAAACAACAAAGGTTTGTTCACGGAATATTTGTGAGGAAGCACCCGAAGATTGCACATTATAATAATAATTTTTTGTTCAAGGTAAAATATAAGAAACCAACAGAACACAGACGACGACATTTGAATTTACATGCAAGGAATTCCCTCCCTTCCATACCATGATGGAGACATCCCAAAAAGCAAAAGCATGAAAGATTTGCTACCTGAAAACACTTAATCTTCAAGAAAATGATCGAGCAACCCAAGAGATGTGTAATCCGAAGTACCAACAGCCATGCTCCTGTTTACACCTAGTCCACAGGGACTTCAACCTCCATCTTTAGGCCAGACTTGCTAAGAATCTGAAAGAAACCAACACAGCCATCATCAATGACCATTACTGAAAACCAACGGTTTCGAGATTAGCATTTACGTCCAGACAATAGCCACCTGAAGATGTTGAAGAATCTAGAAATGGAATCTGTCATGAGCTTTAAAAAACTAATAGAATGTGTGCACTAGAGATTCTTAGCATTTCAGCTGCATTTCAAATCCAATCCCACATAAAAACTTCATTAGAGTTGACTACGTATTGGCACGGACTAGAGAGACAGTAAGAACACTGATGTATCAACTTAAAGCATGAGCGTGCATCATCTAGGACTTGAGAGCCGAGATTTCACACAAGAACTCCAGTGCCTGTGGATGCAAGTGCAAGTGCAAGTGCAAGTGCATGCTTGTGCATGTGTCTCTTGGAAAAAAAAAAAAAAAAAACTCTACATGGAGATAAGTTGGCAATTAGGTTCGGGTAAGGTCGTTTAATATGCATACATATATGGTCATTCACACTGTTATCACAAAAACAACACTTGGGAGTCAGGACTTATATACATATATGGACTTGGCCAAGCAAGCCAAACTTGGGCCATGTGCTCTCAGCTCAAGCTTGATCGAAGTTAGCTCGAGCTTTCTTAGACTGAGACACGTTGAGTTCCAGCCCAGTCCTTCAACTTGAGTTGAGCACGAGCATGCTCAAAATTGGCTTTTGAGCTCCCCCAAATGGAGTAGCATCTAGCACAGATTAGATTAAATAAATGTAAGCTCTAAATCAGTCACCACAAGAAAACACTTGGAAGTCAAGAAGTAGATTTTGCCATTTGTTGGAGTTAGAATGTCATAAAGTATACTGAGGAATTGACCTAAGCAGTTCACAACCTAGGTAATCATGGCTTGACCACACAAATCGACTGATTCCCTTGGGCACTATACCAATGCATAACACATGCTTGCACATGTTTAACGCTGAACATGCGCCAAAATGCACCCGTATCCACTTAGTAGAGACCATGTGTGCAGACATGTTTTAATCATGTAGTTCATCAAGAACTACAAAGATCACCTGTTCACACTGTATCAAAAGTTCATAACGCAAAAAACATACTTTGATATTGAAAGGGAAAAAAAGGACCGAACTGCATTCTCCATGTTGAATGCATTTAGGTGGTCAGATTAAGCAGATGCCATTTATACACACATACATATGTCTTCTCCCTCCTTAAGATCCACCAATCATAGAGTAGAGAGGATGTTATCATGGTTGTGAAAATGAAAAATTCAAGAAGAAAGGAAAGAGAAAAAGTAGGTGAGAGTGTGAGAAAAGAAGGGTAAAAGAATCAGTCTAAGTCTTCGGACTGGTTGAACCCACTCCCATCAGGACTGATTTTGGCCATGGACATCGTTATATGCCAGCTGTTGAGTGTTGCCGGATGGATTTTTTTCCTTTTAAATTCATTGGTAAAAACTGATGCAATATGTGCACTAGCATCAGTTTTTGTTAGGCCACGGTTTTTCAAGGCATTTTCAGCGTGGTTTTTCAGATTTTTGGTGATGGACTTAAAAAAAAAAATCATCTGGCAACAGTCAGCAGCTGGCTGATTTCAATTTTCATATATATATATACACACACACACACACACACACACACATATATATATAGTCGTGTGACCCATATCAGGAAGCATGAAATTTCTACCTTTATTTACATTCATCTTTTCAAAAATTTAACCACTGGATGGATTGTATAAACCCAAAACCCTAAGAAAAACATATCATGCATATTCTTTTCTAATTTATAAGATGGCAGGTCTATAATTTATGAGATATGATCTACACGAAGAAAAAGTTTTATATTATATCAACATATAGGTTTTCGGTCCTGTAGATTGCATTTGTATCTGAAACTATAAGTGCATCTGGCATTTGCTTATTTAACAAAGAACATGTCCACTTCATTCCTTATTTTAATTCTGGAACATATAGATGTCGCCTGCATGCTTACTTGTGCAGGTTTTTCTAGAGCTTAAATATTAAACATGCATTCTTACAATATCACTGACACACAACATTTTCATCGAAGAACATTCTCTGTCCACCCTCCCTTCAAATATTTCATTTCATTTCATGGAAGTGCTTAGGAATAGCTCACTACCAGAGTTCATGCCTTCATGGTATAATAAACTTTTCTCCATGTACAAGTTATTGCACCTGGTTCAAACTGTTTCTAGAAGCCACAATGTACCACTAGCATGTTAAGTTTCTTAGATTTCTAACAGTTGACCCTCTCTCTTTACTCCTTCAAGTGGTTAGAGATGCAAGAATGGGCACTATCTTTTACCAAGCATTTGGACATCATGAATCCTGACTTCAGCTTGCAAAAGGCCAGTTTGCTCAGGATATAAATGTGGAGAAAGACTACCAAGCCTCGAGTCTGGACTTAGAAGTTAGAACTGCCATGTCAAGACCAAAATATTTAATATTAGGAGTTCCGTAGTAGGCCCTTCAATAAGAACAACTCCAACATGATCTGGTTCTTAAGACAGTACATCAGCAAGTGAAACAACCATTTCAAATCTCTTAGTTTTTTATTGTGGGTTTCCATCTACCGTTATACCAACAAGATTCAGCATACATGCATTTGACCAGCATAGCACAATTGGATGCACACGTTTTCCAAGAATACAGTCTGAAAAGAGTTGATGATTTTTTATTTTATATCAAACCACACAAATTTTACTTATTTCGAGCGTTTATTCATCAGCTTCATGGCCATACCTTTTCCTTGTTAAGTTGTCATCCCCATCCACTCCCAGCCCAGAAAGCAGCCACTTGGTGAAAGGCCAAAAATTCATGGGATATTACGAGTAACCATATATGTGGACTACAAACAGCAGTAGTTCACAACTTCACATGAAATAGAAATTCAACAACCAATCTGTGTGCCATGAGATACCTTTATAAAATCATCCAATCCTAGAGCAGTTTCCTTCGAGTAGCCAGCTTCCTCCAGTACACGAGTAAGGACATGCTAAACAATCATGACAAGGTGAGGAGAAAAAGTCAATAATTACAGTTGGATATTTAAGCTAGAAATGGAAAAATAAAACAAAATTCAACTTGAAAAAAAGAGATGTGAAACAGACCAAAAAAGTGGTCTAGAAACAGCACCAGTTAGCCCATTGCCTCAGATAAGGCCAGCTCTTTAGTGATACATAGGCATATAATATTTGGCTCGAACAAAGAGCTAAAATGGGATGCTTAGTGCCACATTTCTTTACCATAGTTCTCTTGCGCCATATATTATTAATAATGATATCAAAGTTTGAAGATGTTTTCAATTTTAGATTTCCATTTTAGTCATTGAAATTGAATGAAGAAAGCACATAATTTCACTTCTCACAAGCATTTGAATTTTACAATCACGTTGTACATCTTCTAATATTATGGTCCCAAAACAGAGACAATTAAATTCCAGTATTATGATAACTAATAATGCATTCCAAAATTTAGTGTTTCAATTGAAAAGAAGAAACATGCAGCAGGCTCGAACTGGGTTCTGTCCAGTTAAGGTTGTTGTACAATACTTCTCCTTTCTCAATGAGAAGAGCTAAAACTACAGCTACTAGCAATCAGGCCCCATAGCATCCAATGAAGTGGAATCAATCCCTTCCAAATCATTGCTCATCAACAAGCAGAGTACTGATTTTGCTTAAATTCCAGAAGAACCTGATATCATAGATAGCATTTCTTTTTTTATTTTTGAAAGTAAAGAAGACTAAATTTTTCTTATGTTGAAGAGAATGATGGCAGGATTGTAAAGTTTTACTGCTCGCAACCATGTGGTACTAGATCTCTTCATGAAGCTAGCAACATAATCTAAAAAGACGATAGTAGATGGCAATGTGATGATCAATCTGGCACTTGAAGGTAGTACTCCATTCAGTTGGCTTCCAAGGCTTTGGTCCCTTGAGAGTTGAGACAACTTGAATAATTGGTTTTCCATTCTAATTTGATGTATAAAAGTGATGTGAAGGGAATTTCAACCATGAATAGCAAGCTGATGCCAACGTTTTTGCATAAGGCAATCATTGGGTTCCTCTTTATTAAATTTAGTTCTCAATGTCCGTACTCTCACTAAATCAAACAAGGATATGAGCATAAGCCTATGAGTTTTCATTTGCTTTCGCTGATTTGCTAGTAAAGTTCAAAGAAACTGCAATTGATTGCAATAACAGATTCAGCTTACCTCTCTTTGCCGCTCCAAGATGAATGTTCCAGTCAAATCCTTCAACACCTCCAATATGTCATCAAATGTCACCCTTCCGTTACAGTCCGAATCATAAACTTTGAAGATAACTGCGAAACACAGCCAAACGTACCACAGAGATCACAATGAAGAACTGCGACAGGAAAGCTTGCAGTATAACGGATAAAAACGGCAGCTACAAACATGAATAACATTAAAAATACAACTTTTGTTTAGGAAGAAACACTCCTACACTCGATCTTCTGTTGGAGACTCGCACGAGAACTAAAGGACGACAAGAATGCAACGAAATCTTTGAAGTTCAACCCATCAATCATCCGCAGCAACCTCTGCATTTTAAACAACAGAGATCACTGACCAATGACCATACAATAATATGTATTAAATCTCAATTTTTGTAAAAGAAGATGTTCAGATTCAATTCTACAATATCTATATAAAAAATAGATGTTTTCCACTCTTTCTGATAACGACATAAATCACAACCAGAGGAAAAAAAACAACAGTAAGAGCAAAAAAACGAATATAATCACAACTTCCAAGACTTGCACAAGAAAGCGAACCTGCGAAAGCGGATTAAGAGCAAACTCCGGAACGGAGAGAAATTCGTCTGCTGAGATGAAACCCTTTGCATTTCTATCAAGTTGGCAAAATCTCTGATAAAGCGAAACAATTTCTTGCTGCGAAACTGTATCAAACGCCGAAAAGAAATAATACATTTCGACACACATATCAACGGTTTCACAATTCAATGAGAGAACGAACAGACAAAACATAGAAGCAGGACGAACATACAGAGATTGCGGCAGTACTCCTGAACTTCTTCGATGTCATACTGAGTAAGCATCGAGGATGTGCTCCCCATCCCTCCAAGATCTGCACAATCCCAAGAAAAGCAACTCAAAATCATTTTGGATGTAAGACAGAGAAACCCACTAGTGATTTGACTCTCAAAGTGCGGGAGTTGGGAATTTGACAACGGAGGAGGGGGGGGGGGGGGGGGGAGAGAGAGAGAGAGAGAGAAATTATCCAACCAGAACCAGGACAGAATTGAGCAGCGGTCAATGAAGATAGTAGAACAAACTACAAAGAACCGATCGCGACAGACAGAAAAGGGAAAGAAAGAGGAGGGCGTCAAGGAGAAGGAATCCCACCTCTTCGACTTCACAGTTCACACCCACAGCCCGTCGCCGCTTTTGGGCGGTCGACGTCACGCTGGCCTCAGGCCCTCTACGATTTCGTTGCTCTTTTGTTTTTTCTCACTGAGGCCTGTTTTACATGGGGAACCTTTTCTCCGCTATAAGAGGCAAGGATTTTCCCGGGAACAAGGTGACGCTGACAAATTATTACGGAAATAGAGCAGCAAAATAGCTGAAACTTAGTCGTGCTTGCGCTTGTGGGTTTTTTTTTTCTTCTTTCATGTAAGAGAAAGATCAACACTTTGCTAATAAAAACAAACGAGGATCATTACGAAACTTGTTCTTGGGCAGCCAGGCCATTCTTGGCTAAAAGTTGGATGCATGGAAGTTTTTCTTCTTGTGACGAAAGTGGAGAGAAATTCGTAGGTTAAAAGCCCCTCTTTACTTTCCTTTCTTCTGTTCATTGATTCAAGGCTGCTTCAAAACTTATATGATCTTACGATTATTCCTTTCAACTCATCAGTAGCTTATGCCACTGTATGCAGTTTGAAGAAGCAACACTTAAAAGGAATTGAATTGATGATTAGAATCTCACCTGTTCACCAACTCAACCAACTACGCTACGCATTATTTTCCAATGACAACAAAATAGATCGCTTTTATATGTAGGTTTCGGTAAGTGAAACAGTTGAATTTCAATATCTCCTGTGATTAGTGTTTATGATCCCCATCAAGTTCCCCTCAAATGGAATGGGAGTTGAATGCATATGAATTATGAAAATGTTGCAAGCAGCAATGCCCTTATCCAAATCCCGTACGAGGTTTAGGCAAATTATCCCGCGAGCTTTGTCCCGTGAATTGGCCGAATCTCGTTTCAACCGTTGTCGCTACATTGGTGTCTCTGTGAAGGCGTTTACAAAAAGGAACGTTGCGTTCTTTGGAGTGAAATGAGTCCATTATTAAAAACACATTTATAGAACATTGGTTTTTTAACATTCATGTGTTACCAAACGCCGTCTATATAGGTGATCAGTATATATGTGATGATGAAATACCCGACCTCAAAGAGTTTCCGGTCGCCGGTGCAATGACAGAAATGGATCTGATGTAGAGACGACACGTTATGTCACTCAATTTGTATTGATCCATTTATGGTTTATATGGATCCACATTAAGATGGAACCAGATGCGGTCTTCAATATTCTCTTTACTTTTCACGTGCAAGTCTCATATGTATCTACTAGTTCCCCCAGATCGAGTATTGTCGTGAGAAAAAAGTCAATGTGGATTTATGTTCGTTAAACTTTACTCTTAATCTAGACCGGATCCGTGCCCCATTATGATTTGCTGTAACGGACTTCAGCTTTATATTAAAACTGTTACGGATCCAATCTAAACTTATTTCACTATCTGTGTGCATACACGATCATAGGCTGCACCCGAAAATCTTAAAGAAAGAAGTTTGTACCAGTTCATGTTACTTGGTCAAATCCTAAAGGACATCTTTAGATCCATCCAAAGTCTGTCAAGGGGGTGTTGTCCAACTCCTCAACTCTCTCTCTCTTTCTATTTTGTTTTGGCGGTTTGTTCTTGTAGCCTGTAGGGGACTTCTTATCCCCAAATTTTGTTATATATTTTGATTTTTTCGGTTCTCTCTCTCTCTTACACACACACACTCTCTCGCTCATTTAAAAGTAGCGAAAAGGTGCGAAAGCCCATGGGTTCAAACTATTAATCAAATTTCATTTGGACAGACAACTGATATGATAACATTTGTATTTGTTCAAGATATGTCTCAGGCATTAGTTTGCAGATCCACAAGCATATCTCTCTCTCTCTCTCTCTCTCTCTCTCTCTCCCATAGGAGTAAAACCAACTAAGACAGATTCACAGCCTCAAGGGACATAACGTAGCTGGTCGGGTTAGGGGCCTGAAAAAATACAGGTCTCTAGTTTGATTCCTGTGGGCGCTATATTTCTGTGTCTTAAGGTGGCAGGGCGCGACATCCAGTTAAAGAGTGTCTCATTCTATCACTGACACCGACGCAGCTCAGGATCCCGGAGGCAGAGGGAATGGGGGGCCTTCGGGCTTCACTCGAGCGGTGGGATTTACCCTCTCGCTCACCCGAACTAAGACATATTCACAAGGATAGAAAGCTTTCCAACAGTACCAACCACGAGCGGTTATCTTAAAAGAAGGTGGAAAGAGAGATGGAATAGATGGGTCGGGTGCCAATACAGCAGTTGGCAGCTTCAACTACCATGAGTTTTAACTCCCATAATACCATGAGCTTTAACCCTCATAAGCTGTAATGGAGCCATGACACTACTCACACCCACGCCAGCCTCTGAAATTTTGCATTGTGATTAAGGTTTAGCTACGCTCAACCACATGTAGGGACCACAACAAACCTGAATCAGTGCATTGCAACCACTCGTTCTCTTACCATTCAACCAAATTTTTTGGCTCTGCCACTACTCGTAAGCAGTCTGCTCTGCATATCAAGCTTGTGCATGATCTATCAATCTAAACGCAAGTTGCATCTTCTGGCTAAAGCTTGTTATTAAATTAGTTCAGTTGAAGTCGTCCTCCTTGAAAATCCTTCAGAGTTCAAATTTTTAGTGATATTTAGATTGGCAACTTGATCTTCAACAATAAAATATTACCCAAAAACTTGAATTTGGTTAGTCAACCAGATTAAGAAATTCATGCATCTCGGGCCCGTTCACCAACTCAGCAGCATGAAGAGGGGGGGGAGGGGGGGGGGGGGGGGGGGGGGGGGGGGGGGGGGGGGGGGGGGGGGGTAGGTAAGGATGGACAGAGAAGTGAAGAGAATATCGTCAATGGCCAGACATAATTTCCTTTTAATCCTAACCAGATAGGCGTGATATTTGCCCAAACCTGTAAAGAACCGCACCCACCAACCATCCTGTTTAGACGCAGATTTCTTCGAACACACAAAAGAATCGATATGCAATTGTGAGAGCCTGTAATGCGCTGCGAAATTTGAACGGGTCAAAATGGATTTGAAGGCTTCATACCATTGCCCAATACACCAAGGCAAGCCTGCCTAAAAATGGCATGCTGGGTCTTAGGTTTCGAACCATGTGAAAACCTTACCATTTTTTCTAATATTTTCTTGAAGGAAAAAACACAAAGGCTAAAACCCACAACGCCATTACCTTTGTCTCCACGGTCTTGGTTTACATCGGGGCCTAAATATAGAAAAGGTACTGTTACTTAGTGTCACTCCCTATCGTATTAAAGATACAACAACCACAGGAATTGACCCTTGAGGCAAGTATGTCGATTAATACACGTGCATGACAGAAATATGGTTGGAAATGATGAGAATATCTGATCAACCACAAAATCGTCTTCAACTTTGGTTTCAAATCCTGTTGGCAACACGTAAAAGATGCAGTCGGCAAAAAGTCAACCTTATACTAAAAGATAACTGAAAGTCTTTTCACTACTTGTTGGACCACAAAAGATTGGCATAGGTTCTATTAAGTTGGCCAACAGAAGTAAAACAATCTGGTCTTTCAACAACATAACCTAGGCTACACTTCCTGCCCCTGAAATATGGAAATCATTTTTATCATCTTTATTTGGAAGAGAAACTTGGAACAGAAACATTGGACAGCGGTCCACGACCTTCCATTGCCCTTGACCTGTTACAGCTCAACTTGCCAAAGCTCAGATACACCTTTGTGTGATGATGCTGAAGGGGTTTGGCTGAGGGCCAGGATTACCAAATGCCATGAAAGTAAAGTTAAATGTTAAATCTGTAAAGGATACCTTTGAATGTTGGACTTATCCTTCAAGGTCATAGCATAACTGATCAAGCTAGGTTAGCATGAAGAAATGTGTCTTCTATTCTTGTGGATGTGATACCTCTGCATCTTTAAGTGGTGCAGTAGTGGTGAACTGCAACCCCTAAATTGAAGGGTGCACAGCCGTTATTGTTGATACCGATGCAGCCTAATGCCTTGTTTGGTTGGAGGGATTGGGAGGGAAAGGAAAGGGAAGAGAACAGAAAGGTAAGGGAAATGAATGAAATGGAAATGAAAGGAAATAGATGATTATAAAAGCTTGCTTGGATAGAAAGGAAAGGAAATACTAAAATCATGTTTGTTTGAACTACATAAAGGAAATGAAATGATAGAATTTATAATACTTTACAATAATACTCCTAATAGTCAAAATGTTTAAAAAATTAAGAGGTTTCAAAAAAGATACGATCGAAAAAAACAAAACCAAAATAATAAGTCCTAATAGCACACTCACAATGAATCAAAATAATATGTTGCTTAGGTTACTTCCCTCTCTACCATCATTTGCTTGCACTTTGTTGATTGAGGGATTGAGGACATATTGTAAAGAGAAGTTGGGACCGTGCCACTGAGGCTGTTCAAGGAGATTTGCAAGTGCTGCAGTTTCCCGCCAGCGCCACCTTCACAAGCACCGGTCTCTATCGCCATTTAAAAAAAAAAAAAAGGAAGAAGAAGAAGAAAAGAAAAGAAGAAACGAAAGAAGCTGATAATAAAGAAGGGTGGCCCCAAACCAGGAGCACGGGGAGGAGGCCTCAAAGAAGAAGAAGAAAGAGATGCATAGGGCGATGAAAGAAAAACGCACCTTGTTTCAAGAAACCAGGTGTCGCAGCAGGATGTGAGGCAGGGTGTGCCCTGTTTCTCGCGAGGGGAGGAGGCCTCAAACAGTTCTGCTGTTTCTTGCTTGTTGAAGAAAAAGACGTGGGTGGAAGGAAAAGCCGAAAAGATATTGTGAATATAAAAAGACTCTTGCTCTTTCCTTCCAAATCCCTCTAATTTTGAGGGATTGGATTTACACTACACTCTCATTTCCTTCTTAATCCCTCCAATTTTGAAGGATTGGATTTACACTACACTCTCATTTCCTTCCTAATCCCTTCAATTTTGAGGGATTGGATTTACACTACACTCTCATTTCCTTTCCCTCCCCTCGCAGCCAAACAAACTTTCTCTCTTTCCCTTCTTTTTAATTAGTCAATCAAACAAAAGAGGAATTGCTCAATCCCTCCCTTTCCCTCCAACCAAACAGGGTCTAAGGGTATAGGAAGAGTCGGCAGGTTCTTTTTTGGGCAGTGGGTTGTAATCCTCTTGCTCACCCAAAATGTTGGACTTATCCTCAATAATTGGAAAAGCAATATGACCCAAATGGATACAACAGAGAAGTATGATTTAGCCAGAAAAGGGTTAGACTGGTAGATGAAGTTTTCTCTCGAATAGAAACAAAATGTAATCATTGATAATACTTATTTTCCTATTTGGAGATATGCATCAACCAAGAACCCACTTAACCAAATGGATCACCTACCTTCGGGAATAATGAACTGAAACATACCATATGCACATGTGCCAGCTTAAGGGATTTGCAATTAAAAACAAGGTAGTAAAACCTGTTGCTCAATGCCGTGATGTGAAAATGGGTGGAGAACTCAAAACGTTGTCTCGAAGATTCACCTCATAAAAGCTTTGAAGCTCAAAGTAGTTGATAAGTAACTTGTCTTTAAGGTTACCATTTCAGCAAGGATGATCACTTATCAGAAGACAAGAAATGATAGGCCATTTGCATTACTAGCAAAGAAAAGACCCAAAGTAATATAAAATATCACCTTTTGTTATACGTGTTCCTATGTGCCTATTTTGATGGGGTTGAGCCACTGGACCTGTTTTTTTTTTTTTTTTTATGTTGAGTCCTTATGTAGTATTACGTCTTTTGATCTACTGTGGTGCTTCCAAGTTGATGAGTGCCCTAGGACTGCTTCCGCTAAGTTGATGTACCTTGTCGACCGCACCGGAAACCAACCCTGAACAGCCTTAGGGAACCCTTTTTATAATTTTCTTTTGTTGAATACAAGTCAATCACTCTCTTTTCCTTGATCTCTTGTTTTATCTATTATCCTTACTTTTCTTTAACACTTCCACGACCCTCGCAAGATGAGTAATGAAGAAACATGCAGCAATAAAAAGGAACGACATGCCACACTCGCCTCTAAAAGTAAGTCCATGACAGTTGGCATCAGAGCCAATATTTCTGAGGACATTAGTCAAACTCTGAAGTGTTGCTTCTCCATTAAGAAGCGGGGGAGTAAGCCCAAGCACTGGATCAAAAAGAATCTCCCAATTGTTAGCCGATATGAAGGCGGCTTAAACTTGCAAAGTCCCTCGAGGAGATAGGAAGCGCAACGCCTAAAAGGAAGAAGCATCCGAGCACGAGGAACCTACAGTGGACCAAGTTGTTGAGGATCGAACTAGAACTCACTCTCATGGAGGAAGGAGTTAGATCTGCACGCTTCAGGAAGCAAATTTAACGGCAAACTATGAGCTGCCAGTACTAAGAAGAAAGAGGAAACACATGCCCCCTAAGATAACCAATTTGACGAAACCGGCTGGCGAGGATGGCTACAAGCATCAAAAGCCTAAGCAATGGCATTTGAGCTAGCAATACTAGTGGAGCTGTTGGTTTGGTGTCCTGCGAATTAAGCCACTAGTGCTGTCGAAGTGCAAAGCAGCATAAGAAGCCTAGGAATCAGAAGATTGGAGCTTCACTTGCAAGAGTAATTGATTATTGTCAGAATATTTGGCCATAAAGAATGAGTGCACTCCCCACGATATTCCCTAGTGACGGTGTATGTTCATGGTGGAGGCATCCATACCAAAATATTCTAAAAGTCTTGGCCTTCATAGACTGTTGAAGTACCCCAAAGAAGGAGATGCACAGATACCTCCTCTAACGGAACTTCGAACAATTAGGTTGAACTCAATTAGGGCATAGAAGGGGGTCTCCTCGGGGCTCTTTCTCTTCCTTACTTTGTCCACCACCAAGCAGTTTTCCACAGAAAGAAGAAGACAAACCAATTCCCCTTTTCCAACCTATAGTCCCAACAATTCGAAATAACAAAATAGCAAGAGAGAGAGAGAGCCCGGACTTCCATCCGCAACTAAGAATTACTAGGACAGAGCGGGATAGAGAACACAAAACACAAGACGTCTTTATATCATTTGTATTTCTTGTCTTCAAGATATATAAGAACTAACAATCAAGGTTCCACAATGATTTTTTCTACGAACATACACGTACATCCAAAGCAACATAAGTTCTTATTATAGGTTAAACGCCACGACATGATTACGATACCTTCAGGAGGCCGACTGGGTAGGAACATCAGAAGTGTTGAGCAACGGCGCCTGCAGATCCCTGGATGCACCGGTACTGGTTTTCTTTTGGGGATCTCGATGGCTAAGCTTCCAGGAAAGGACGACGAGTCCGATGGCCCCAACCGTGACGGTGGCAAAGAAGATCCAGGCCATCCACATCCTATCCGTCGGCAGCATCGACCACAGTCGAAGACCGTAATCATACATCAACAAAACAGCGACGACGAGGCTAACCCTTCTCAGGGCCTCTGTCTCGGCTGATTTCTCAGGCAAAAACGAGATTACGGACACCGAACCGGCTAGCATGACGTACAAAAGAAACAAGGTGAGCAGGATAAGCGTAGCCCACGGCTCCATCGACGGATCATCCATCTTCTTTTTCTTCTTCTACCAGGAGACGATCTCTGGCTGCAAGGTTGGACGGAAAAATTCGAAAAGGGGCGATGAGAGAGGCCCTGATAGCAGCTAGGTTTGGAAGGTCTTTTTGCCTCTTTCGGGGAAGTTTCCAAGAAGCTTCGAGCGGGTCGGACGCGTGGAGTTGCGACCCTTTTAGGTGGATGTGGACACGGCCTGCACCTGTACTCTTTAGAAAATATCTTCGAAATGAATACCTTTTTGTTCATTGTATTCTAAAATTGGATCCCATTTTTTTTCCTATAACCTTAGGAGAAGACCATTTTTCGTGTTCTTTTTAAATTAAAAATTTCTTTTTCATGAAAACTGTCAAATAAGTGTGAACAAATTTTATTTAGACTGAAAAACAGACTGTCTTAGACTGAAAAACAACTGCAACCTTTTTACAAGGCTTAGAGCGGAAGTTGCTTCCAACGTAAGCTGCTTTTCAGAGAAGGCAAGGAGCATATATCTAATAAAGAAACATCAGGAAAAATCCAGTGTTCAGACACATTCCCTTTCATTCCTGCATACTTTTCCTTCATCTTGACTAACTCAAGCTAGCGTTTTATTTGGCGAACTCAAACCATTGTCAACATGAGAAAACAAAGAAAGTTTTTGGCAGCCCCGAGGAATAGTGTATTGACCGGTAAGGTAATCCACATCTAAAGATTTAGATTACAATTTTTATGGTCGCTGTCATGTTCAAGGCACTCTTCTAGAATCTAAACCATAATAAAGTATGCTTTGTAAACCTCAAGAGCGAAAGGCATAGGGAGAAAGCCAAAGCCTCTTTTCGAAGCAGTGGAAAAAAAAAACCACTTAGCCTGAAAGGGAAATGAAAGTTTTTGGCAGACCACCCTGCAGAGCAGGTGAGTACTTAGAAATGTGAAATGTCACTAAGAACATTCAATTTTTTATAACTCTACCATTATCGGTAGGCCGTCAAGAGCATGTCCATGATCAATCCCCAGGGCGAGATGCATTAAAAGAGTGCACTGCCCACCTAATCTTGAGGTTTCAATGCCCAAAGAGAATAGAAACTGATAAAAGGCTTTGAAACCACAGTTTTTCTATTAAAATGACGACATTACACATGCTAGATTAATAAATTCAAGCCTCAAAAGAACTCGATTTTTATTTAATAATTTAGTAAATGGCATGGCATGGATGACCATGACCATGTTAATGGCTGAGGAAATGGGAAGCACGCATCCCTCTTTTACAAGGTCATGTTGAAGAAATCAATAGTTCTTGCATTTCAAGAGGAACGCTGGGTCTCCATGTGGTTCCATCAGGATTATCCATAAGTGCAATCCCTTTCACTGCCAACTCCTCCCTGATCTTATCGGATTTCTCATAGTCCTTGTTCTTCCTAGCTGAATTTCGGTCCTCAATTTTTATCAAAACTTCCTCTTCTGTAATCCCAGCTCGCAACAATGCTTTGCTTTTCAGCTGTCCTACAACCTGATTCAATAAAAAACAGTAATGCTTCAAGTAGCCACCGAAAATTACAAAATAAGTGACCTAGTTCTCCATAGTTTGGTTTGCTAGTTCAAACCTCAGAACAATTAGATGGCATCAACCCCAGGATGCTCAAGACACTACTGACTTCCTTCTCTAGAGCTTGCAGAGTTTCAATGCGCAGCGCCTGCTTCTTCCCCTGAAAAGCAATATTGGAAAGAACACAGTTAAGTGATGAGATAAATTAACAGGACCAACATCTGACAGCACAAAGACATGTACCTTGCGTGTGTGGAGAAGATCATTCATGGTCTTCAGTGGTTCAGTTAAAGCAGCCAAGACAACATTAGTATGTAGGTCATCTGACATAGAAGTCTGGAAAGCAGCATGAAACCTTCTAATGCAGTCTTGTGTCTCAACAGCCAGAGTGTCCTTTAATTGAGACCCATGAGACTGGAGCAGCAGCTTTTCACAATCATGTAGACTCTGAAATGATTTCACAAGGCAAACAATTATTGAGATTCAGCAACCTCTGCATGCATATAAAATTGTTGACATGATAACAACATACCTGATAGATGTAAAAAGCACGATCAGATGCACTCTCAAGTAGCACAGTCGAGTAGTTCATTGGAGAACGATAATGTGTACCCAACAGGAAAAGCCTCAAAGCCAGTGGATGGTAAAGATCTATCACCTATAACACAAAAAAATCACAGAGGAGGATTACAAAAGGGAGGACCACACAGAAGTTATTCTTAGAGAAAGGATCTGTGGACTATGATTGAAATAAGATGTTGCAACCAAGGTCCTACTGTACCTGACGGATAGTGAAGAAGTTTCCCAGTGATTTAGACATTTTCTCTGAGTTTACATTGACAAAGCCATTATGCATCCAATAGCCGACATGACTCTTAGAGCAGGCAGCACAACTTTGTGCAATCTCATTCTCATGATGTGGAAATACAAGGTCCATTCCTCCTCCATGGATATCAAAAGAGTGACCAAGATAAGTGGCACTCATAGCACTGCACTCAATATGCCATCCAGGTCTCCCAGGTCCCCAGGGACTTTCCCAAGATGGTTCACCAGGCTTTGTTGACTGCAATCAGATAGAAAATACTTCCTTTTGGTGACAAATAAAAGCCCAGATCTCTATTATGGAACGAATTGTAAAAGAAATGTTTACAGCTTTACACTAATCACTGAAAGAAAGAACCGAACATCATCTTCTCATTGAAAACTTACTTTCCATAATGCAAAATCAGCTGGATTTTGCTTTCTCGAATCCACGGCAACCCGCTCACCTGCTCTATTATCTTCTAGCTTTCGACCAGACAGGCGACCATAATCAGGAAATTTGTCGATGGAGAAGTACACATCACCATCAATTACATAAGCACAACCATTATCCAAAATCTGCGCGGAGAAATCTCATAAGAAATTCCATTTTGATGCACACAAAATCTAAAACTGATAACATCTTGAAACATATGGGTCCAAATTTGTCAATTACCTTTGAAAAACCAACATTAACATACAATCATTCAACAAGGAAGAAAAGACCCAAAATTTCAGAAAAGAGGCTAATCTGGGGAGAGGAGAAAGGGACTAAAATCATAAATACCTGTTCATGAATTTGTGTTAAGTGTTGAAAATTGAACGAGTCAATACATAAACAATACCCAAAAGGGAAAAACAAAATCTCCTCGATATTCTACATTCACCATCTACTTCATTTAGGTAGCGTTTGATAAACAAGAAATCTGAAATAGGAAATATGTTTCTGGAAATAAAATTCCAGAAACAATGAAACGGAAATATTATTCCGTCATTTCCAAAATGGCCTTGTGTTTGATAGAAGATGGGAAGGAGAAGAGGGGGAGGAAGAAGACGAAAAGGAGAAGAGGGGAAGATGAGAAGAAGGGAAGATGGCACGANCCTCCTTCCTTCCTTCTCCCTTCTTCTCTTCTTCTTCCTCCTCCCTCCTTCCCTTTTCCTCCTTCTTCCTCCTCCTCCCTGGCTCTTCTTCCTCCCCAACGGTAAAAAAAATAAAACCGGAAATATTATTCCAGCTCTCAGCTGGAATAATATTTCCGGAATTATTATTCCGATTTGAGTCCAACGGTAAAAAAAAAAAATCCATCAAACATGGAACTGGAAAAATTTTTAAAAATTTGAATTATTATTCTTGTGCTACAGTATTATTCTTGTGTATCAAACGCTACCTTAGAGAAGAACATGGAAAGTCTTTAGGAATGTGACAGAATAACATAGGAACATTAACCAACAAGCCAGAATACACACACATATTCATGCACAATCACGTATACTGGTTCAAAGAAAGAGAGACAGAGACGGACAGAACATGCCTCAAGGAGCTATGATTATGTGAGGAAAATTAATGCAGTATACATGAAAGAAATGATTGAACCCAATGATGCATGCAGCCATTGTAGTTATGCAATTTGAAATTGGGATACGAGCCAACTGGTAACTGTGCAACCTAGCCCATGCTGCCAGAATATGATGTAGTTCACATGGAAAATCAATAATTATAAAGGCAAACTAAAAAATTGAGAAGATTTTACATCAGGAAATGACAGACAAACATAAGTTTATTATCAAAGCATATTGGATCATGAAGCATGTTAGCAACCATGGTTCCAAGTAGCACTATTGATCTGCATGAAAAGTGAATACAAGCACAAAGCAATAGCATCTAATGAGCTACAAATGTTGATAAATCGAATGTCACTGGGGATACCTGTTTTATCATATTGATTATCTGATTAATGTGTTCAGACACACGTGGCTCCACAGAAGGAGGAAGGCAATGAAGAGAAGCCATATCAATAAGAAATTCGTTGCAATATCGGTTGCTTAAAGACAGCGGATCTTCTGCCAATTCATTTGATCTGGCAATTATCTACAGAATTCCAAAAGTCCAGAACTCAGGTTGCCTGCCATGAAAAACATAAGTAACAAAGGCAGCTTGTATAAGTGCCAACACACTATAGCATGAAGATCAGCTCATTTAAGCTTATGGAGAAACATATACACATATAAATATGGCACATGCCGATAGACATATTATCTGTTATGTATTACCTGTTCATTTGCAGGCATGCATGCAAAGGCATGACGCATAGCAGTGATTCAGAATAAATGCACAACTGATGAATTAATCAGAAGATCTCACAGTAAAGCTAAATTTCTCAACCAAGAAGTACCAAATTCACATTACTGAAGTAACTCTGAATCCAGTTATTGAAGTCAACAAGAAGAAACAGAAAGGACTTATGATGTGTACAATTTCCACATGAAAATGAAGTCCACACTCAATGTTTTGCCAGTCAAATGAAAACAGGAACATGGTGTTTCAGTGACACATGGCAGAAAACTTGGTTTTGTAAAAATGATTCTTTTAATGAGCTTTGGAAACCATTTTTTCATGTTTGGGTGGGCAGGCAAAAACTGGTTTTCCGATGAATAACCTGAGGAGGGTTAGTTTTTTCACTCCCTTATGAAAACAGTGTTTTTAGAATACCCATTTTTCAGAAACGATGTTTTAAAGCCATCCAAACAGGCCAAAAAAGGCATTTTGGAGGCCCACCAAAATCCCTTTTTGGGTGTGAATCCGAACACGCCCTACAAGTTAACAATGAATCTAAATGATAAACCTTAATTTCTCCTATACATTCAACTTTAAGCTTATTTTCTAGGTAGTTGGTACACATCAGAGGACGTCTCATCATTTTCATGGGACACGATATATGTAAAGCATAGTGAAACTCACATGGTAAAACCATAAAAGTGAGTCCAATACTGTGAATAACATATAGTTTCTGCAACTTACTACTTTCATTCTTCAGTTTCCATCTTTAAACTAACGTAACAGAATACATATCCTTACATGTTTGAAACTGTGAAAGAAAATAAGAGCAGTCATATTCATATTTCTTGGTGGTCCAATACTCGTCTTGGCATCAACTAGGCATTTCTAAAACTTGTAGGGTGTTGAACTCCAACAGCTATCTTCTTAATGAAGAAAATGGCAGATGAATTATTAATTTACCAAAAAAGTGTCCCGTAAATTTGCAGAAAACCCATTATTCACCTAAGGTTATTGTTGCTGCTTCACAAAAAGCAGAATTTTCACATAATTTGAGATCTAAGGCAAGGAGATGCTTGACTTGTGAACAAAGAAAAATACCACCAGAAATAATAAGTCCATCTTGGAAAATATGCAGTTAGCTTCTTTGAGTGCCACCACAGCTAACAATTTAGTCAAAAGATATCAGTTCAACACATTCTCGTTGTGTCTTAACCACTTATCAGTTAAATGAGAAATTAAGTTTTTCCAACTGCTTTCTTGTTTATTGGGTTTGCTTTAGATACTCTACTTTCCATTGGACTCTTAGATAATTAGAGAAGGACTCCCTACAGAATTATTAATTTGATGGCACAAACCATATTAGGTGGACCAAATTGGCTAAGGTTTAGTGATGCACGGAACTACAGCTTATTTTAGTGCTAGATAAAATTTAAGGACTAGAAACTTAGGCACACACTTGAGTCTATAATATCAACACCTGAAGATATCAAGATTAGGGAAGCCTAGCATTGCATGATGGTGTAGATTTTGGTGAGAACAACGCTTAGAGGTAGAAAATTTAAGTATCACCTGATATTTGCTCTGATTGGAAACAAGATTGCTAATATAGTTCACAAAACTCCATTTATCAACCAGAATTTGACACAGACCTTGCAATTTTTTCCCCAGCTGTACCTCGTTACCTCCAAACCCTTCCACATTTGTTGTATCATCATACCACAACACTTATTATAAGGAAATTGGTCAATAACTAGTTGAAAAGAAGAAACAGCGAAGAACTCAAAAGATCTGTTAGCACACAACTCATCATGCCAAAATTACTAACTAATATTTGTAGAAAAGTAAGAATTACACATTCACATACTATCCTACAATTTAACAGTTAGCACATCCCTCTACACAAATCAATACCAATTCACTGACCTTGTCATCAACATCCGTGAAGTTGCGCACATAACAAACATTGTATCCCAAATGCCTCAAATACCTGCCCAACCAACAAAAAAAAAAAAGGCAAACTCAATGCACAAACTATCCACCAACCAATGGCAATTAACAGAATGAGGAACAGAAACAACAACTCACAATACCTGTAGAGGACATCAAACGTGACATAGACGCGAGCATGGCCAATGTGGCTGAGATCGTAGGTGGTGACTCCGCACACATACATTCCCACTTTACCAGGAACCTTGGGCTTGAACTCCTCTTTCTGTTTGCTCATGGTGTTGAATATTTGAAATTTTGGGGTAGGGGTAAAGCCATTGTTGTCATCTTGAACACTAGATGAGGCAGATACAGAGAAAGAAGAACAGCAGCGTGCTTGAGAGATGGAACAAAAGCTTCTGCGAAAATCCTTCATGGGTCTTCTTCTGCTGAGGGATTTGATGCTTGTCAAGCCTGACTTGGTGGTGAAATGAAGAGGATATGACAAGAAATAGGGGGGAACGGTGCGCCACCATCTTACCAGTGTCCCCATATTTCTCTCTTTTACTTCTTTCTCACTAGAAGCCCATCTGAAGCCAAGAAAGTATCTTAGGAGACGCTCAGGTGCCTGGACAAGTCCAGTGTAAATTTTTCTTGGATAACTTATCCACAATGAGTCAATCCAGGAAACGTTAGCTTTAGGGTAAACTTGGTTTTCAATTTAATGGCAGAGACAGTGGATAGCTTGGTGGACTAGCTTCGTCACCAGAGCTAGTTGGCCACTTGGCAATACCTCCCCAGAAAAGGTATTGCAATATATAGACATTACATCTTCAAGTCTTAGCACATATGTATTTTAAAACATAATGCAACTTGTGCTCTAATTCAGGCTTATTACAAATTACTTGGCCAAAGACAAGTCATACTTCAATGCGATCACAGTACATCCAAGGCAAAATCTTTGCTTTTATCCACCCATATATTGGCCTACACACCTAAAAAAAGACATCTCACCAACATCGCCCCATAGTGCATACTTAACTAGCCCATTTATTTTAAAAATAAGACAAACTGAAAAGTTTTAATCTGAGAAGATGATTCAATCAAATTGCCAATCACAAAAAGGTGTATGAAAGGCAGCTTCAACAGGATAATTTATAGTTTTTTATGCATCCTATGGAGAAGGGAGCTTAGGGCATCTTCAACTGCACCGCAACTTTCAAGGATGAAGTAGAATAAAGCAAAACAAAACAATGTCAATTCGAATATCTGCCTGAACGAGAAGCAGAAAGAACGCCTCACTTAAAACACTTTAATACTATGTAGAGGTAAAATGTGAAACAAAAATCATGGATTATTCATCTCCCACAAATCAAAGCATTTAGATGGGAAAGACATCAAACCAATTAATGATGAACAACATGACAGCTTAGAATTGGGCATTGGCAACATACAATCAATAAATCAAACACCTTTTAATGTCCTCCTCAAACAGTAAAAGGGAAACAGCACAGCTATTGTTGAGCAAGAGCAAACGCATTTCTTCCTCGGGAAGGGCATGGAGCCACTTCTCTCCACAATACTAAACAATAAGTTTCCTCCAATTAAGGGTATACAGAAAACAAAATAAAATTAACCAAAAAAAATAATCTTTGAAGAAAAAGAAAACATGTATCAATCTCGTCAGTAAGCGGAGTTAGCATAAACTTGTACCGCCTGCGAAGCCTGTTTCTATCAAGAACTCACAGGCGTCGGTCCCCTGTACAGATATTTCTTAATGAGAAAATGGGCAGCAGAGAGGGAGCGCGAGACTCACATGCCGAAAAACGAAAGGATACCGGCGAGTAGGACGGCCACCAATCACCACTGAACGGTCCCTCTGTTGATGCTGCCGAGACTCGCCTTCTACCGCTTCAGTGCAGCAACTTATCCAGGCAGGCAGATTACCCTATGACTTTACATAAACAGCCCAACTTTTCAACTATTTATGTTAAGCACCTAAGGTTTCTAAAATTTCAAACAGCTACCTGTGTTGTAATTAAGTTTCGCAAATTGTTCTCTTGAACTTTATTTCTCAGAAAAAATAGAGAAAAGTCTGTCTTAAAGGATGGTAGCGACCGTTATGCTAAATAATTGAATTCGTAATCTGCAGTAATTAGTAAATATCAGATCACTTGGGTAAGGGGTAAAAGCCATGTCTCTTAAATTTGCGTTAAAAAGTGTTTCAAACAAAATGTGAACCTCATAATGTATTTTAAAACAGTAATTTTATATAAATCATGTTTTAGTTCAAGTTATTTTTGTAAAGAAAAAAACTTTTTGACTGTCAAAATTGTTGATGTTATAAAAGCATTTCCTTTTTTAATTATTAAAAAAACATTATTAAAGTAAAAGAATGACTAAATATATGTTTCTCACCAAATCACTCTACAACAAATACTTTAATGATTTTTTTAATGGGTCTAATTTTTTCTCCTTACCAAGGAGTTTAGTTTTTTTTTTGCTTTGCAAAAAAAAGATCCATAGTTTTCTTTAAAAAAAATGGAAAATAAGTTATTGCTTGGGTAATTCTGTATGAATTGGCAAACATTATTTAAAAAACATTAAAAAGAAATATGAGAATTTTACAAATTCATATCAAGAAATAGTGAAAACTTGGCACGTCACAATCTTGAATCAACCGCCTAAACCAATAAGTTTGCCGTCGATCTTGATTCGAATATGCTCCGTTTCTCATAACCAATAAGACGGGGCGGGCTTCGGCTTCTGATGCCAAATATGTAGGTCTAACTTAAAGGATCATAATGGGCTTTAAGATAGTGTTTGATAAGAAAAATATCATGCTCTTAGACTAGATATTATGTTTTTGTTATAGTGGACAGAACAACGTTTACAATAGTCATATGCTTTAGAACAAAATGTGTTCCAAAATTACAAAGTCTTTCACCGAATATGGCCAAATCTTTTACATTGGTATAGGCTCAAGTAGACTTTCTTTTAGGCAAATTGAGGTGACTAATAAAGGGATGCACATAATGGACTTGACATCTTTTGTTGGAAGAAGAGGTGTCGGCACCATATCGGTTTGAGTATCCGCCCCCACGGCATTTTCTCGATCTTTTTAATTAAAAAATAATGTAGACTATTTAATTTGACTTAAAAATTGAAAAAAAAAAAAATATATATATATATATATATATATATATAGACCCGGCCTTGTATTGTTTAGAGAATTGAGAGCATATAAGTTTTTTTATGTGGATCCAGTCATACGACCAAGTATAATAACATAAAAATCACACCAATTTTGACCCATGACCTCCTCCAAACTCAAAACTTTTTACAAATCAATCGGCGCAACTAGTTAAATGGGAAAAGTCGTTAGTTTGAACAATTATTTTTTGGGTGAGTAGAAGGAATATTTTAATGATACAGAGACTAAGTTCTAAACGCAATTAATTCATTGTCAAACAAGTTTCAGTGTTCTACACGCCAAATAATCGGGATGCCAGGTTTTCCTTTTTGCTAAATGAATTTCTATGATTTTCTACACACGGGTAGAAAGTTGATGTCTAATCTCTTGGTCGAGATATCACTTTAACTCATAAAGGGACGTTTGATGACTTAAAATTTGGATTATATGGATTTGATGTAATATGCTTTTATTAAAGTGATAAAAGACCCATGGCAAAATACATAATTTATCGAATTAAAACTTTTTGTCTTAGGCCTAAAAGCTATACTTGAAATCTTTATTTTATTTTATTTTTTGTATTGAGAAAAGGTCAGATTTTTTGTATCTTCATTAACTTCGTATACATCATGATTTGAGAAAAAGTTACTTAAAATTGAAAATTAGGAAACCGTAATGTCATAAAGTGGGAAAAAGTACCTCCACAAAATTTAAACGCTTTAAATGCTAGCGCCAAGACTCTCTCCATCTATCTCCAAAAGCCTTTCTTGCCATTCTACTATTCTAGGGCACATCGCCATTCTCTCTCTCGTCCATTTTGCCGCTCCTCTCCATCTCTTTTCGTACATTGCTAGAATCTGTGTATCTCTTGTCATTATTCTTCCTTCTCTTCATTGCATCTGTTTATTGATGCCGTCGATCGAAATCCTCGACCATAGACTCTGTTCTTCTTCTCTCTGGGCACAATGTTGACGCTTCCTTCCTTAAAACCCTCCTTCTTATCCTCGTCGGAGTCGCACCTCTTCCCTTCCATCGCGCAATCCTCTGCCTTCTCCTCCGTACGCTATAAATGGAGGTCTGCGGGAATGCGGCGGAGAACGATCCTCGTGAAGGCACTCGACGCCGCTCAGGCCTACGATTACGAGGCGCGGATGACGATGGAGTTGGAGCGGAAGTCGAAGCTCAAGATTGCCGTCGTGGGCTTCGGCAATTTCGGCCAGTTCATCGCTAAAGCCCTAGTCCGACAGGGACACACCGTTTTGGCTTATTCTCGATCGGATTACTCGTCCGTTGCCAGGGAAATGGGCGTCGCCTTCTTTTCGGACGCCCATGATCTTTGTGAGGAGCATCCGGAAGTCGTGCTCCTCTGCACGTCGATCATCTCGACGGAGGCTGTTCTCAGGTCGCTGCCGTTGCAGCGGCTGAAGCGGAGTACCCTCTTCGTCGATGTCCTTTCCGTGAAGGAGTTCCCCCGCAGACTGTTCCTTCAGATCCTGCCGCCTGAATTTGATATCCTCTGCACGCATCCGATGTTCGGGCCTGAGAGCGGGAAGAATGGTTGGGCCAATCTTCCCTTCGTTTACGAGAAGACGAGAATCGGCGACGAGGACGCTCGGGCTGAGCGGTGCGATCGTTTTCTGGAAGTCTTCGCCAACGAAGGATGCAGAATGGTGGAGATGTCGTGTGCAGAGCACGACCGCCACGCTGCCGAAACACAGTTTATCACGCATACCGTGGGGAGGATGTTGGGGAGATTGCAGTTGCAATCGACTCCAATCAACACGAAAGGTTACGAGACGCTGCTCAATTTGGTGGAGAATACGTGCGGGGACAGTTTTGATCTGTATTACGGATTGTTTATGTACAATGTGAATGCTACAGAGCAGATAGAAAGGCTGGAAGTGGCATTCGATTCACTGAAGAAGGAATTGTTCGGCCATTTACATGATATACTCAGAAGACAGATTTTCGATGGTGATATGGGGAAGTTGGATGGTTTCCCGAAGAAGATGGTGCCGGCCCTTCCGGAAAACGGTTATGCAAAGGAATCGAAGAATGTGCAAGAGGTGAAGTCTTAGCTTCTTCTTGGTAATTCCGCCTTGGATGCCTGTTGTTCTTCATCAACTGTGGATTCTGTTGCGCCAGGCAAAATTTCGCAGAGTTTACTCTAGGCACATCTTGTGGAGTTGTGGTTTATATTTAGGGTAGGTTAACACCAATGTCTTGTAAGGTTTAGTACTCATCGATACAACAAATATGAATAATGTCTCCTACTCTCCTTGTGTGGACACTTTTGTAATACAAATTTAGAAGCTAGTTAGTGATCCTGTCTTTTCTCGTTTCATCTCTTAAGAGTGTTATCACTTGGTTATGTTTTCAAAACCACATAATCTTGACCAAAAACCTGTAATAACTTACTTGATGGCAATGCCGTTTTAGGCTATAATGACTTATTTGTGATATGAATGTCAAGCAATAGTTGTATCCTCCATTGGGCACCAGTTGAGGCTCTGCACCAGCTAGTGCCACAAATTGCAAAACCCATGCTTGGATGACAATTTTATGCTTACTTTTGGGTGCCTATAAATATGTTTAACTATGCCGTTTTAGGCTATAATGACTTATTTGTGATATGAATGTCAAGCAATAGTTGTATCCTCCATTGGGCACCAGTTGAGGCTCTGCACCAGCTAGTGCCACAAAGTGCAGAGCCATGCCTGGATGACAATTATATGCTTATTTTTGGGTGCCTATAAATATATTAAGTTTTTTCCATAAGATTTTGCGAGATTTTGAATACGCAAGCTGGGGTCATATCCCCCACATTGTTCAAATCCAACCATATTATTACAAATTTTAGATTGTTAGCATAAACAACCATTGGGTTTGTATCTTCTGATGAATGTAAATGTATAACAAAATTACAAGACCAGGGTCCAAACTTGTGGATTTTCAGTCGCTAAAATGCTGTGCTCTTTCCCTCGTTACCTTCATATTTCTTTGGCTCGAAGGAATTGAATTCACGTTTTCTTTCCCAGTATGTGATTATAACGGCTTGTCAATGATTGCCTTGGGCCGGTTCTCTCGTGTAACGTGAATTTATACTTGTCCAAGGATTTTGTGAAGTCAGTACAAAAAAAATTTCAGATATAGAAGTGTGCATGTAATTTAGAGTTCCACTTGTAACAGTGGTGTTATCGTTCTTTTGTTTTTTAGGAGAAAAGCTTTCTATGACCAAGAGTTTCATGTTCAATCACATCATGGGAAGACAATATTCTTGTGGTTGAATCTGTTTTCTGTTCCAAAGGATTGTGGAATGCCTCTGCTTGTTGTATTGATGGGCCTGAAAGTTGTCAGGCTTTTGGAGGATCTGGTTAGTCTATGGGGAGGATGGTTGCTGGTTATGCAGGAACTCTTGGTCCTCCTGGATATTGGTCAGGTTACGTTTCTGCAGTGAAAATATCAAGAGGCCTGGAATTTTGGCAGATTACTTTCCTGGACTTGACAATGTGGGAGCAGACAAAGAGGCCCTTGCGGATCAATGTCAGAAGTCAATAGAAGGTTGAATATCACAATTTAATTGACCTTTCAAAGGTAATAAACTGATCGGATAATTGGATTTTATGGAATGATCAACTAACAGTAACAGAATGTTGAGAGAAAACTATAAACTGGAGATGACAGAAATCAGGATACTTTTCTGCTTATTTTTGCAGACCGTCTTTCCAGCCTCCCTCAAATCTCTCCTGTTAAGTTTCTCCAGAAGAAGATAATAGCAACATAGAAATTCTGGAGTTTCCGGATTGATACTTCACATGGTTAGCTAGTATCTTCAGAACTGTCCAATCCTTTCTATGTATAATCTTTAACCATATAATCAACTACAGTAGCATTAGACGGCTTCATCCTCAACTGGTCAAGCAATTGCTCATTGTGAATATAGGCATCCGCATGTCATCTTCTCTGATGTTTTTCTTGACAATCCTCATACAACAGAGGCAGACTTTTCTCTCAGAAATGAGAAATCTGGATGGTTAAGTGGTGAGAAAACTTAGTGTGCATCTGTGCACCTTGTCGGGCTTTGTTTTATGGATCTAAACAGTTAATCATCCTTCTTTCTTATGTTCAGATGCAAACTCCAAAAAACTGGAGTTGGTTCTTTCTTCATTAAAAGAAAAAAAGGTTCTGTAAATGGAACTGAAAATTCAACCTTGGTGCATAACAATTCCTTAAGAAGCTTCTGTTTTATATTTATACACAAAGCCAAATTTATGAGAGCGTTTAATTGCACTTGATCTACTATTACGCAAGATTCTCAAAATTTTTATGATCCATAGATCTAACATCAGGCCTTTTCCCCTTTCAGCATAGGTTGGAACTCTTTTCAATGCAAAAAGTAACATAAAGAATTTGAAGTGTGAATTTTAGGTCAGATCTAAGATGCTTAACACCCATATATGTCTACAACCTGGAAGGCATATCAGAGGGGTTTTATTACTATTTTTGAACCTTGCAAGCATATATTATACAGCCATTTAAACCAGGTCAAAAATTTTGGTTGGTGAAGAGCAGGTTTAAGTCTAAACAATACGGACCATTTTTCAAAAGGGTCTAGAGCTTAACTTTAGACCGAAGCTTGTATGAATCAATTAAGATCGATTAGTGTAGGGCGTGCTAGAATTAATCACACTACCACTGCCTTTTTGTATTGGATGCTTACAGTATCATTAATATCATTTGAATCGTATAGGCAAGTTACATACCGAATTTGAATCTGGCTGTATATCGGATCTTGTTTTCCTTGATCTGAATGACAGATCCACTTGCCTTTCGGTAGGTTTTATACAGAAAGTTACTTTTTACTTGCAAGAGGATCTGTCCAATATTCCAGATTCAAACTCAATGTACAATTTTCTTACTGAATCCGATGGATATTAATTATTAAGTACTTTCATGACATTGATTATCAATTTTCTTTGGGCTCATGCAACGCAAGAAATGATGCCCGTGGGAATCGAATCTTGGCTGCCCATTAGCAACCAAGACTCAGCCTCAATATGCAGACTCTTTGGGTCTAGAAATTTGCCAATTTGTTCTCCTTGATAGTTGAAATTTTATTTTCAAACACTCAAAAAATCATTTTCTGATTCATTACCTTTTACCTCATTTTCTCTTTTCCAACATGGAGGTGTTGTTGTCTTACTGCGAAGTAAAAAGATATTGGATCTATTTTCCCTTGCAGACCCTGAAGTCACTTGACAAGGGATGGAGGGAAAAAACTGGTTTGTTTATAGAATAAAAAATGCAGAAGAAGAGTTCCACACGCCTGTGAAACTTTACTGGTAAAAACTTTGAGAAGAAGGGAATCCAAACCTGTTCCCATAATTGTCAACCAGCTGCCGGATCACTATGAATTAGCATTTCATTTATTGGAGCATTTAAGTGGATTTTGACTTCAAAGGAAGCGTAAAGAAGATGTTTTTTTACGCTTGTCAAGATGATGATGGAGTTCAGAGTCTGTATTAGGAAGATGAATGCTCCATCCTTGTCAAGATTGCAGACTAGACTTTGAAAGGTTCACGCTTATCATCGTTGCAGACTTTTTCTCGCAGTTCCCATTAGATTTTGATGTCAAAACAGGTGCTGACGGGCCCAGATACATGTGGTCTCGTGTGGGCAGTTGTCCACACAGCCTCTCAAAATTCATTGTTTCCATATTGTTGTTTGACAATTTGTTTATTCATATATTGGTGTCCCTCAGCTAGGGTTGCAGAGCCAGTCGAGTCAGTTTGGGCCCGACTTGAACTCGTTCACAAAAACATGACTCGTTTATAAACTAGTTCAGTTCGAGTTGTAAGAACTGGATCACTTAAACTCGGCTTGACTTGATTATGTAAATCCAGTTGATTAGTAAGAGTTAAACAAGTTGACAAGTTAAAAGAAAAAACAAGACATGTTAGCATGGACGAGTTAAGCGACACAAGCTCGAGCTCGGCAAAATATAGTCAGTCGAACTCGAACTCGAACTCGTTTTACGGAACTCGATTTAAGGTCGAGCCAAGTTCAAGCTCAAGCTTTTTGAGTCGAGCCAAGCTTGACCTCGACTCATGTGCAACCCTACCTTTATTAACGGTAATGGATTCTATTATGCATTTGAAGGGCCTTGAGTCCTTTAAATTGCCAAAAAACTCTTTACTCGGCCGCCATGTCAAACACCTGTAAGTCTGCAACAAGTTAGCTTCACTGCCACTTGAGCAGACAAAATTTACTACTTTGTCTAACGATAGCGACAAGGCGTTTTGGACTTCAGTTCGTTGCTGATATTGATTTTCTCTCGCTGGCAAAATAGGTACAAATAATTGAGCCTCAATTTGATGTTTGGGAGAAGTAGAGTTCTGGACCTCAAGTTCATCATTCTTATCCGAAATTGGAATATGTGGCTGAACAAACAGCGATCTGTCCTTCTCAAACTCACCTCACAAAGCAATGCAATGGCTGCACACCAGGCACAGACATTGGCGGAGCCAGAAAAATTAGCTGGAAAGACATGTTTAGAAAAGTTTATACATAAACCGACATTTATACATGTATAAAAGTAAATATTAAATTTGTTAATGTAAAAATAAAGGAATTTTAGAAAGCACCAGCCCACATGTCGCTATGCCACTGGACACAAGCGAGGCGACCCATCTACCTATCATGGCTGCAAATAAATCGGATTTAGATAAGCTAAATGTGTTTATGAGCCGCGTTCAATTTTGATTTTTCAAATAAGAGATGAGGTTCTCGAAATGAGCCTATTCGTTTTAGATGGGCAGGATTGGACAGTGATCTACTTTGAGGAGGTGTTTGGAAAGCTTAGATCTCTAGAGACGAGGTGAGAAAGAGCATATGAGACTCAAGTTAAGTACAGAGATTAACTAAAATATAAATGAAGTGGCATTGACATGGAGTTGTGTGTTTGTAGGGTTGCACACGAGCCAAGTCAAGCTCCAGTTGGGGCATCATGAACTCAACTTGACTCACAAAACTCAAACTCGCACCAACCTCTATAGAACATGCTCGAGCTAGACTCAACTATATTATAACTTCGAGCTCGAGCTCGAGCTCAACTAGTTTTACTCGTTTTTCTTTACTTTGTTTAACTCGTCAACTGGTTTAACTTTTTCAATTATGATGTGAGTTGGGGTTGGGTACATCTCCAGATCCTCGCTACAAGATGAGCTGGAAACCAACCAGGGAGGCCCAGTTGGGAACTGATTTAGATGCTTACAAACAATGTCTTCATTTCTAACTATCCAAGTCGTAGAGACGGCGTCGTCAAGCAACAAGCTGTCGAATCAATCTGGCAGGACCACTTTGTCAAGATCTGCTTCCCTAATGTGAATATGATTTGGATTTGACATAATTTGGATCCACCGCGTTGAAAAAAAAAAATTTACACGACACGTCTTGAATTCTCAGCAAACGTTAGCATAATTTTATATTTTTATATTTTGAAATTCTCAAATGCATTAAATTGAAATGTGACAAAATATCTAAAAGAACATTAGTTAAGAAAAAAACTATATAATAAAAGCACTATTTATTGTACAGCAACCGTTTATATGCATTTAGTGGGTGCAGCAATAATTAAATATTTAGCCATCTAATCCAGCTTCAAGAATTGACAAAATGCAATCGGCGCAAAGGTGGGTACAGATCGCACATAGCATCACGTTCTTAGTCCAAAATGGGACAATTCATGAGCTGTCAAAAGCAAGAAGTATAAAGAGGAAAGGAAAGGCATGCTTTAGATATTCCAAAATCCATAATGCCTGAAATTCTGAAGCATAAGAATGTGATCCTGTAATCCCATTTTCCAAAAGTTGTTTTGTCCATATTCTCAGGAAAATTGATGATGTTACACGGTGGACATACTGGAGCCTAATTGAAACTAAAACCAAGAGCATAAAAATGGATGGGAATCGTCTTACCATCATTCATTCTCACTTTAATGGATAGATCTGAAAATCACCCACATGGGTAAACAGGAATACATGGCCCAGGAAACGTGAAAACTATCACCAGGAAAAGGAGACTTGAAAGATGAAGTTGAAACAAGGAAGAAAGAGGGAGGGTGGATAAACCACGGGCTCTGTTACAACTGTCACCCTTTCTTTTTCTGCTCTTTTAGAGCTTGAACAGGATGCCGCCATGGGTAGCAAAGAATGGGGCGAACACAAGAGACTCAACAGCCATCAGCTTGATCAAAATGTTGAGAGATGGACCAGATGTGTCCTTGAGAGGGTCCCCAATCGTGTCACCAATCACGGCAGCCTTGTGGGCTTCTGATCCCTTGGGGCCAAGCAATCTTGCATGGTCTGAGACACCAGCCTGTCACAAAATATGTAGTTGTATCAATGTGAGTGGTCTTCCAATTTGGCAATTTCCATGATCAGAAACCTTTACCCACTAAAAATGATTGTAAATTTACTAGGACGAAGCCGTCTGACAAATTATTGCCACTCAATGTCTAGCCCTTCAAGGACAGACTGACTGATCGCACTTTGTCAGCTCATCCAATAACGAACATGGTGACAAAGTATAAAGGAATCACTGACAGCATCGTTAGATGCAACCTCAGCATTGTTCCATAGAGGTAAAAGCACACAACTGGGCGCAATTCGAATAGCAAAAGGAGAGACAAGCAGATCTTTCACATTGTTACCTCGATGTACTTCTTGGCGTTGTCCCATGCACCACCAGTGTTGGAAGCTGATATGGCGACCTGTTTAAAGCGAAAGTAAATGAGAAAAGAAAGTTGCAGACTGTGCAAAGAGAAAGGGTGACGGGTTGAAGTAATCAATGAATCAACCGATGGATCATACCTGCACACCAGAAACAAGAGCACCGGCAAGTACCCCAGAAAGAGTTTCCACACCAAAGAGTGTTCCCACGATGAGGGGAGTGAGCATAACAAGTGCACCAGGAGGAATCATCTCCCTGATGGATGCATCGGTGGATATCTTGACACAGGTTGCATAGTCTGGCTTTGCAATACCCTCCATGAGGCCAGGAATGGTATTGAATTGCCTGCGCACTTCCTCCACCATTTTCAGTGCTGCGCTGCCAACGCTCTTCATTGTCATGGCTGAGAACCAATAAGGAAGCATGGCACCCACAATCAACCCAATGAAAACTTTAGGCGTCAAGACATCCACAGTGGAAATTGCAGCACGGCTAACGAAAGCTCCAAAGAGGGCGAGTGAAACCAGAGCTGCTGATCCAATTGCAAAACCCTGGATGAGAAAGAACAGAAAAAATCAAGCAACAATTAACAAAGTTTTCTGCATAAACGGGAGCCACCTTGAGAAATTAATAAAGCCAAAGGTACCCAAAATACCAATAACTGTCTTTCATGATGTTCACCTAAGAAATTTACGAGTTATTTGTCTTTGCAACTCCAAAAAATTCACCTTACTTGACATCGTAAAGCCATCCACATGAGTTAGCTAACAATGAACCAATCTAATATCATCCCTTGCACGTTTCAGTTATAAAAATATTGATCATCGTCTTTCATTTTACATCAGATATCATCACGACGTATTAAAGATCAGCATAGCGTGACTATTAGATCTTGAGAAAGCCCAAGAAATCTTAGCAAAAGGCAGTGAAAGTCATACCTTTCCAATTGCAGCTGTGGTGTTTCCAGCAGCATCAAGAGCATCAGTTCTCTCACGAATCCTGTGGCTCATTCCAGCCATCTCAGCAATACCACCAGCATTGTCGCTGATAGGACCATAAGCATCAATTGCAAGCCCCGTGGCAATAGTGCTGAGCATCCCAAGAGCCGCCACAGCAATCCCGTACATGGCAGCAAGACTGAAACTGACAAATATAGCCACAGCAATAGCAAAAATTGGGATGATAACAGATTTGTATCCCAATGCAAGGCCAAAAATGACATTGGTTGCAGCTCCTGTCCTGCAAGAATCTGCAACGTCCTGCACTGGGCTGCACAGGAAATAAGTTGACGCACGTTTTTCTCAGTTTTTGTTAAGTAAGACTGAAAAGGCTGAAAAGGAGATGTAGAACATCAATTACAACAAGTACCTATATGCATTGCTGGTGTAATATTCAGTAACAAATCCGATAACAAGTCCAGCCCATAAACCAATGGCAACACAGAAGAAGAGCTCCCTGCCAAAAGATAAGCAGTCCAAAATAACAAGAAATGAGAAACTAAAAAACACAATAACATTGCCTTTTGTTAGAACTAACAGCAAAGCAACTACATCGCATAAAAGTAGAATATGACGTCGCATACCAGTTCTTCACAGTCTTCTGAACACCAAAATTGAAGATCGTGAAGGATGGTGGGAGAGCGAACCAGGCAATAAGGGCAATTCCAATAGTCATCAAAGCAGTTGAGATGATGAGTTGCTTCTTCAAAGCTGGTTCGATTTCCTTCACAGCCTTGATCTCAAAGAAGTCGGTTGCAAAAAGAGTTGTGATGAGACATACAATAATACCCATGGAACTAACAAGCAATGGGAAACACATGGGCGTGAACTGTTGATTGATTCCAAAAGAGGAAATTGAAGCAACTACAAGTGCCGCACACGAGGATTCAGCATATGAACCAAAAAGATCAGATCCCATTCCAGCGATATCTCCGACATTGTCACCAACATTGTCAGCGATCACCTGAACACAAAAAGAGCTTCCTTACATTAATATCGTACGAGAAATAAAGAAGCCCACACAGCACTTGCATGAAACCTGTGAAAGGATTATGATGACAGAAACAATGGTGAAAAAAGAAATGCTTTAGATTTCTTACGGCTGGGTTACGTGGGTCATCCTCAGGAATGTTTCTCTCAACTTTTCCCACAAGATCTGCACCAACATCTGCAGCCTTAGTGTAGATACCTCCACCAACTCTTCCAAAGAGAGCCATTGAAGAACCACCAAGGCCATAACCGGTAATGGCTTCAAAAAGCCCTTCCCAATCATCACCGTAGTACAATTTGAAGAGGTTGATGGCAATATACAACACAAGAAGTCCATTTGCAGCAAGAAGGAAGCCCATAACTGCACCGGACCTGAATGCAGTAATAAAAGCTTTGCCAACACCTTTCCTTGCCTCGAGAGTCGTTCGTGCATTAGCATATGTAGCAATTTTCATCCCAAGGAATCCAGAAACCAAAGAAGTTACTGCACCTAGCAAGAAAGATACGGTGCTGAAAATAGCATTGGCAAGAGCAGGTTTGCAGATCTTTTCCTTGTCGTAGGTGCATGGTTGGCTCTTTGTACTGAATCCCTCCACGGAACCGAGGAACAGAAATATCAAGATAGCAAACGCAATCATGAAAATGCCCACATATTGGTATTCTGTGAAGAGGAATGACGTCGCACCTGCAAAATTTTCGAAGAGTAAGAAATTAATTTCATGTACTAAATACGACGTGACTTGGACATGGCTTGCACCCAAGAACGTGGAATGACAAATGGGTACAGACAAGGTAAAAAGAGCAGAAAAAGATAGGAGAATTCGGAAATAAATTAACTGGATAAGGATCAATCAAGCGCGTAACAGATTAAGAATAGCCGGTTCGGTTACATCTAAGCAGCGATAAATGGGAAACTTTTATGAAGTTAAACAAAAAAAAGGAAAGAACTTTTTCTTTTGGAATGGATGAGAAATTGGCCAAATGGGAACAGAAGAAAATTAAAAAAAAAAAACTTTAGCAAGCACATATGAAGCATATCCATAACAAAAAAAATGATCTAGCGAACAGTCTCTTCTTCTGCTTTCTCGTTCATTAAAGGCATAAACCGGGGCCGCGCTCAAAAGAGGTACACGCTAATCAAACTAATTTTTTTTTTGGTAAGGAGGGGCCACACTCAGATTGAAGTATCAGTTTGAAAGCAACAGAAAAGTAAAGGTGTTCCACTACAGGGCACTTTGAACGGAAACACAGATGATGAGTGGAATCACTATCGTTTCAGTTTCCATGAGTAATATTCGACACTAACAACTCGTTTTCGTTTCTGTATAAAACAAAGGGAAAAAGTAAAAGAGCCACATGAATTCAAATGTGGCCACTGGTGAACGTCGATAATTGGAGGTTCAGTACAATGGAAAGAGTCGGCACTAAATGCAGCAGAAGAGGCAGCAACACGCTTAGCTTTTATTTTATACATGGACGACCACCAATGACCAAGCCTTGATCGACTCATGGGGAAGACAGAGAGATCTCCCCCACCATCAATTCTTGGCAGACGAGACCAGATGCAAGAAAACTCGTGGGGCCTACGAATACTAAATTATTCAGTCACCCACCGGCGTCATGTCAGATGCCAGCTGACTCGAAGGGGTCGGTGGACGGCATGGTTCCTCTCCCCACACTCCCTCCTAGCGATGTGAATTGCATGTCTAACACCGACATTCATGCGACAGTCACGGGACTCACGACAGTGGGAGCCTGGGAAGAACATGGCCCTAAGAGAGGGCGCTGGTGTTGATGAAGATGACGACAAAGACCACCCAAAAACGTAATACTGATGATGAAAATGATGACGATGCAAGTGGTAAAAATAATGGTAATAAAAAGCACCCAAATTGCAGGAAGAAGGGACCTGAGGAGAAATTTTGACGAAATGCAGGAGATCAACGCTGCATTCTATATATATATATATATATATATATATATATATATATATATATATATATATATATATATATATATATATATATATATAGAGAGAGAGAGAGAGAGAGAGAGAGAGAGAGAGAGAGAGGAAAAAGAAATTAAGAAAAAGCTGGCGAAAGAAAAGACGGAAACCCAAGGAAAAAGGAATAACTAAGTAAAAAATACCAATAGCTGGACTACACGTTTCCCTTTTTTTGGAGGGACTGCCCTTCAGCCTGCATTATTTATATTGTCGTCGTTGGGAAACGGGAACAGAACGACCTCTGTTAGTGAGCACCAAGAGAGTGGGAACGATGATTCGAGCCCAAAAACGGTAAGAAGAAAAGAAGCCTTTCAAGATAAACAAAAAAGATAGAGCAAAACCCAGAAATAAACCTCCCTCAAAAGCAGAAGCTTCAAGATCCGCTCAAAACGAACGAAAACGAACGACGGCACAGAGAGAGAGAGAGAGAGCGCATCACCTTCAGATATGGCGTTCTGGATCTCAGCGCACTTGACCACCACGTTGTGGTCATTGAGCCCCTCCTCCTCCTCGACGAGATATTCGGAGAGCCCGTTCTTGCCATTGTTGGACGAGGGCGAGTGCCTCTCCGGAGACAGCTTCACCTTCGACACCAGCACCCACTGCACCAGAGCGAACACGATCCCGACCGCCGCTGCCACCGGTATCAGCACCTCCGTCAGCATGTCCGACACGATGGTCGCCCCCATCCTTCCCTTCCCGCCGGTCTCCGGTCCAACCCGCCGGACCCTCCCCGGAAAACTCGGACACGAAACGAAAGAGAAAGAGATAGGACGAACGATGAGTGTTCGAGTAAAACAGCCGCCTCCTCTTTTGCCTTTTGTAGCCAAAGGTTAGGGGAAGGACCTCGCGGGCTTATTCCCGTCACTTTAGGCCCTATTTTATACCCGTTTGGCGTCCGGATATTTTAAAACCTCCTCCCTTTTTCCTTTTTTCTCAAATTTAAAAGTTTTTTACTTTTATTTTTAAATTTATTTTTACCTATTTTATTTTTTGTGAGAGACCGGATATTGGGGCGGATCGAAGGGGTGGTGGTGATGGTGTGAGTATCTGGCGTCCCCTTCTTTGAATGGCGTGCATCCACCGCTGAGTAGATAATTCAATTAATTACCTTATTTTTTCAAAAAAATTGTTAAAAAAATTATTATTTTAAATTCCATTTTATTGGCGTGAGATAAAGATATTTATGGGGCGTTCGTCTGTTTGGTAATGAATCAGATGCGTCGTCGAAGCTTTAATGAGAAGCGGCCGTAAACCCTAACTGCTTTGGCGTTACTTTATCTTATTCCAAATTGTAATTTTTTATATCGGAGCGGGACCCACTATTTTACCCGACACTTTCTTGCCAGCCACCACTTCTTTTCCAGTAATCTCAAATGAGTACCTGTCGTTTTTAATGGACCGGTTAGCCTGTTAGCCAGCCCGTGATAAGTAGAAAGTTTGTCGTTGGTTCGATTCTTATGTGCATCGCATGAGCTCAAGCAGACATAAGCCTCATAAACATAACTATCAGCCTTGAAAACTTATGTTATCGGACGGGCAACAAAGTCTCTTAGCTCAAGTTCTGTTTCTTCGAAACGGAACATAATGATCCGTCGATTAAGCTAGTCGGTTAGTCTTAGTTTATGCACTAATCAAAACACTAGATGTTAATCTAGAGAAAAAAAGAGTAAAGTTTTTTATATTTTTATCTTGAGAATGTCATCAAATTGAAGATCACAACTCCACTGTGCAAGTGGCACATATTGCTGAAAAATGGTCCAAGTTGGGGCGTGCTCTCTAGAAGCCGATTTAGATAGATGGAGCAGTTAAGAATTGAGCGTCTACTTTTTTGCTAAACAACCAATAATTCTTGAGAATATACCTTTCCGAAAACTTGGATCTTTTGGGGGTTTGGATTTGTATTTTATCCTTTTTAAGTTTAGTAAAGTAAAATATTGAGAAAGAAAACCCACTTGCTTCGTCTAAGATTAATCATGGAACATGCGTACTTCCAAATTATAGAAAATATGCGTCTTAAAAAGGAAATTTTGAAATTCCGCAATTTATTTCGTAATTAATGCACCGTGCGTGATTGGTAGATGAGGCATTCGGACGGACGATCCGCCGACCGACGCATTTCTTCTGGATAAGGTTGGATTCATACTCAGAGATCTAAACGGGTTGGGTTCAGAATATCTAATTCGATTTGAGACCCGGTTTGAATCACTCTATTTTTAACGATAAGTTGGTAGGCTGAAGACCCGATCCGTTTCGTTAAATTTGCTATAAGACAACCAGATCGGGAAAGGATCCACCGAACCGCTTGAAATTAACCGGATGGTGTTGTCTAACCAACGTCTGTTGAAATTTGATTTGGTCCTTTGCCTACCATTTGGTTGGATTTGCTAGCAGATCCAAACCAGCATTTCGAATCTGTGACGAACCAAAGATGCGGACACGACTCCCGAAAACAGCCTGGATCCGTCGTCAAGAGCTCTTTTTTTTTTTGATAATTCGGAAGAATTGCCGGTGCGCTGTGTGACTTGATTGGTCCCCCTTGCCCACCAAAGACGGTCCGCCGTCTTTGTCATGAAAGGAACTACAGTCAGGGTGAAAACTAAGTAAATGGTCCTTGGAAGGGGTTTGATACGACGAGGAGCACACCAAATGTCACGAAAGCAGTCAGAATTCAAAACCCATGAGTGCGACCCCAACATGAGCCAAGATATATGCATGGGAATCTTAAAGACCAATCCGGGGATTGAACTCTTGACCTCCTTTAACTTAAAGGCTTTAAGTGTGACAGATCACATAACCATATTTTACATATTGATCAAGACATTTTTTGGCGTCGGTGAGTAGGAGCTGATGAAGAAGGAAGGCAAATGCACGTGGGAGTAGAGGCCCAACCATGCATCAGCCTCCCAATATACACATAATTTTATGTACTCTGGGTAAAGACTAGGGTTTAATAATTCACCCCTCATAATGCTAGATCTACCTCAAATGTGTCCCATGCATTATGTGCGGGGAATAGATAAGGGGTTTTTACATCAATACAACTCAATGAATAAGGTAAATTCTTGCTTAATTACTGCCCGCAAGGCAGTAAGAAACAAAGATAAGAGAAGATCAATCTTGCAGGAGAAAAGAATTTTACCTGAAAGAATGTCAGCTGTGCTGTGCCTTCACAGCATGATGTTTTCTGAAAGAAAAAGCTGAAAATTTTTTCCTTGAAAAGTTCGTGGCTATCAAACATGCCCTGAAAGTGAATTTGAATGTCTCGAAAAAAGTTTTTAAACGTTGACACGTGTCGAAATATCATTTTTCAAAATTTTTTATATAAAACAAGTAAATTTTTCTAAAATTTAAACATGTAAACTTTTTTTTTTTGAGGTGGAGGTAGGGCCCATGCGGGCCCCCTTATTGGCTCCGCTCCTGTTTAATCAAGTTGTTGATTGTTCTTCCTCTTGATGTTTTCTTAATAAGGCTTCATAGGCATGGAGAACCTTAAGATAGTGACCTAGTGGTAGCATCTTTTAAATGAAAGATCTGACGCCCTTTTCTATGTACTTAGAGATTCCCCAATTTGCTTTTCGCTTTGCCGGAAAAGGTGTCCCACATTATGCTTCAAACTCTCCGAAAAAATTTTAATCGTCAAATTAGGGTTTTAAACATCAACTAGTTCTTGCCCTGATGGCATAGCGCAATTGGGCGGGCAGTGGATGACAGCCAGTCTTTGGTTTGACTTCCAGGGAGGAGAGGTAGGGGATTTGGCCTCGGGATTTACTTCTTAGGTGTGTGACAAGTCTCTCTTTTTAGAAGGTGGTTTTCACAAAAACAAAAACCATTGCTAGATCTCTCAACAAAATCCAAAAGAAAAAGTTCAATAAACTTTTGGGTCCCTTAATTTGCAGGTTTGTTCTTGCTGATGTCTTCCTCGCATTATGGTTGGCAGGAAAAGAAAAAGAATAATATGAGGTTGGATGGAAGCTTTGGTTGTCTACCCAATTGTAGGTCTCTCCGCTTACTCTAAAAAAAAAAAAGTGTATTAAAAAAAAATTGCCAAAATGGTGGGAGAGTAGAAAGTCCAAAACACAACTTCTTAATTTTTATATTGACAAACTTAGAAAAGAAGTATTCGTCACAATTTTTTGGGACACTATTGGAAGAAACACATTAAAAAACTTTTTTTAACATGTATTTATCCCTTCCTCCTTTTTTTCCTTTTTCTTTCTTTCTAACACGGTGTTTGATAAGATCCAAAAATCTTGCAAATTTCAGGATATACAAAAATAAGGATTTCAATATATAAGATCTTTAGTTTTGATGAACCGTGAATTTTAGTATTTTACCCTAAATCTTTTGCAACATCGGCATACTGACTTTTTAAAGTTTTTTTTTTTTAATTTCTCAGCGCAATTATTGAGACCCAGGGAAAAAAAATCCCCAAAACTTCAAGTTTTTCCTCTTATCCTGGCCGGTGACTTTTCTAAATCTATAATAAATGTTTTTAATACTTTTTTTCCATGGCGACAAACGAAAATTTTCCATTATAGGTTCAAAAGAGAATTAATTTTTGCAATTTTTTGTTTTTAGTCATCATATTTATCCAGTTGTATTTATATTTAAAAAAAAATATAACGACATTTCTTGTTTATCCATAATAGATTCTGTTGAACTATTAAAGCGGCCTCTTTGCTTGATCCGCTTCTTTACCAATTCAATTCCATTTTCAATCTTAAAAACACTTTTAGCAAAACAAATTCAAGCAGCTTAATGATCATCAACTGCGGCAGCAACAACTTTAATCTGAGTCGTTAAGCAAAAAAACATAAAAAGACGTACTTAATAAGCGAGACCTGCCAGTGGTTTGTCGCAAATTAGGTGTTTGCATCTTCTGAAATAGAAATACGGAAATCATTTTTCCGCTAATAACTTATTCGTAGTGCTGAGAACGAGGGGAAATATTATTCCGCATCTTTAAATATAAAGCATGTCGAGAAGCTTTTAATGATTAAATAATGTCCAAAAGCCGTGTTTCGTGGCCGGCATTTACTTCAAGCACTTGGCTTATAGACTTGCTTCCCAAAGCGTTGTCAAACTTAGTTTACACAATGCCATTAAAAAAAAAACAATACATATATATATATATATATATATATATATATATATATATATATATATATATATATATATATATATATATATATATATATAAAATGAACGATGGGGCCCAACTGTCAAGTGCCAGATATATTTTAAATGAATTCATGATTTTTTTTAGGGCGGACCAAATAGTACATTTCAATTCGAGTAGAACCAAACTGAATCTGAATTTAAAAAATACATTGCACAACTAAAATTGTTAAATTTTTTCAATGTATTTTTTTTTTCAATTAGTTGGAGTGAGGCCATGGCTTAGGTGGCCCACCCCCTCCCTCCGCCCCTGGTACGCCAATGGTGATATCATCCATCTTTTCCTCGAGTTCCAGAGTTGCATTAAGATTTAAGTGGTGATATGGTTTATCATTCAACTTTAAGTATCAAAAGGTAGCACCCACTAGAATCAAATGAAAGACACATGGTCTAACACACCACATTTTGCCTCCAAAACACCACTTTGTGCGTGCATCCAAACATGCCCTCAGCAATCAAATGTCTTGCAAGAATTTGCTGGCATAAATTTAGAACTTAAATCACAGTTAATACCTATAAATATGTTTTTGTCTTAAATGGTCAATCGTCACCGCTTTGTTTTCTTGTCGGGACACTTTCTTTTTAATTTATTATATTCTCTACGTGACGTGTGTACATCAAAGGAAGTAGACAGCTAGACAGGGGCCAAGGTACGTGTCAGCTGCCCCCACGGAGCCCACTCTAAAAGCTTGTTGTTAGTGATAGAATCAGAGTAGATTTGAGTCCAATCATATGGCGTAGATTTGAGTCCAATCATATGGCTTAGTCCTACAAGACCCAAGCCACTGCCCCAAGGCCAATTGAACCTATATATTTAGCGCTCCATAGACAAAAATTTCTGGCTCTAAATGATGACTCGAACAATTTCTCATTTTTTCTCTCCACATTGAATGAAATCTTTTTTTTCTTTTTCTTTCTATCAAACATGAATTGAGTAAAGTACTCAATGCAAAAGAGGGACATGGTTTGGGTAGATTGCCTGAACATGAATTATAAATCGCCCTTCTTAAATCAACATTGGCCTCTTATTAAACTCTCTTTCTCTTCCTCTTTTCTTGGAGTTAACACTTTACTAGTGTTTCATTTGCAGATTTTGTCGGTTTTCAGTGCACCAAATTTACTTTTAGTTCATTTTAAGTGCATTTTGCTGCACCCTATATTGTTTTCAATTCTGAGTTTCTTATCTACAAAAACTTATGGATCAGCTTTCTGATATCAGCTGACATCTTAAGGCATCTAGATGGATTCTGTGATCACATTCCAAGTAAGATTGAAAAACTTCTAGAGCAAAGTTTTGTGATCTAAAGAATGAGCCCATTCATCATCACAAATTTAAAAAGCCACCACATCATATTCACATCAGATCCATACAAATATGAAGTGATCAAATGTGCTCTTAAAGTGCTTCAATTTTACCAATCGTAGCCTCGGATCTTAGAGTCGCGGATATCAAACACAGTCTAAATTGCATCAGATCTTACATTCAAACATATTCAATGTCTAATATAATTTCACTTGGGTTTAACTGAGGTTGGTTTCTTCTGGGGCAGGTCCCATTAACTTATTCTTGTGCTTAGCTTGCTTCCCCACTAAAAGCCAAAAGAAGAGACGTTTGAATGTTGAGATTCTCAGGGAAGCAATTTGAGAAGATGTTTATCACCCTAATTGACGGTCGAACAAAAGAAGCCAAATTTGGGGGCTAATAAGAAGGATGGGTAAGTAAGCAAGCTGCCTTGATGCAAAATGTGAAAAGATAAAAATTATCAATGGGGTCTCCTCAGTAATGTCGTCTACAACCGCAACTTAGACCATAGTTGGCTTGAGAATCGCTCGAGTCAAATCGGATTGCTAGAAAACCTAGCCACGAGTTAAGGTTGGCACGGCTTGCCCCTAACTCGACATGACTCGGCTCGACTTGTCGTGACTCAGCCCAACTCGTCCTGACTATCCTGAATCCCCGATTCATGTTATTTGAAAACTCGACCGAGTCAATGAGTCGACTCACTGACCCGATGACCCAGTCATCTGTCGATCCGAGTCCGAGTCAATTATGGCTTAGACAACTATTTGAAGCAATGACAAGCTAATATTTCATCACTCGCCAGTCAAATCAAATAAATAATTGAAAAGTGTGTGCCTCATCTCTGGTAAGCAATGGGGTCTCCTCAGTAATGCCTCTCTCTACAACCGCAACTTAGACATGGTTGGCTTGAGAATCGCTCGAGTCAGTTCGGATTGCTAGAAAACCTAGCCACAAGTTCAGATTGGCCCGGCTTGCCCTCAACTCGACGTGACTCGGCTTGACTCTCTCCTGACTCTGCCCGACTCGTCCTGACTATCCCGATGCAAGTTATTTGAAAACTTGACCAAGTCGATGAGTCGACTCACTGACCCCGCGACGTCTGCCGATCCGAGTCCAAATCAATTATGGCTTGGACAATGATTTGGAGCAATGACAAGCTAATATTTGATCACTCCCCAGTCAATTCAAATAAATAATTGGAAAGTGTGTGCCTCATCTCTGGTAAGATAATTTGGGAATCTCAACAAGTTGATGAAATTGAGTGTGGAACCATGTGTTGATAGTACATTCTGGAAGGCTTCAACAGCTTCTTGAAAAGAGGAAAAAATGCAACTTTTAAGGCCTCACTTTGAAGCTGGTCATATATGTTGAACATGTATGGGTGCCTAAAATTACTTTAATGCCCAATGAAGGTGAAGATAAATATCCCATTGTGAGCCCAAAATGGGAAATTAAAAAGCCGTTCTCCCCATTTCCCCTGCTGAGAGGGCGATATTCGTACGCAACATCTCCTTCTTTTATCAAAGGCCCCACCAATTGATAAGATTCCCCAAATAATTGGAATTCAATTTCTTGATCTTTATCTTCAGTTTTTTGGAAATTAATGTAGTTCTTCCCCTCATCTCCATCATTCCTGAGCATCTTTAGTTTCCCATTTTTTTTGAGAAAATCCCATTATTGGCGACCGAACTGTACAAATAGAGATCGATGTACCTCCTTTATTTAGGGTGAGTGGTTCATTCCCCCCTGAGTTTTGAGCTTGTTTCGGGCCCTTTGACGGGTCAGGGACTGAAGCGCGTCTGAAGCGGGCAGGTGACGCCCAAGACACTTGACCCAGGGTCTTAGTGGACGGAGCACTTCCCTCGACCCAGTGCGCTATCGATGTAGCAATGACGGAATGTGCATTCTATCTGCAGAATCACGAAATTTTATTAAACCCCAAACACACACACACACACACACACACACACACACACACATATATATATATATATATATATATGAGCGACATATGCAAAACTAAATGACTATAAAACATTCATGGAAAGAAGCTGGATTCTGCCACTGATGCCATGCCTATGGAATCATATTAGAGAATATTATGTAATGATATTATGATCAGATCAGGCTGGGTACCAGAAAAATGGATTGGTTCGGGATTCGATACACTAGTGGTGTGTTTGACACCCGAACACCCACCATGGAAGGGGGAAACTTCCCCTGCATAAGAGATTTTCAGCAAAAGGAGGCACCGGAAGAAGACGATGATCCAGAGAGTTACAGGCTGTGCATATGAAAAGGAGGGTGCATCAACAGGTTTGGTATACCTCATGCCTTTGAGTTGAAACATATAGTAAGCTTCCTCTTGTTCTTGAGGGAAAAGACCCTGTCCTTGCTTGTTGGTAATCACAAAAGATAGACTAGAAGTCTCGTGACACTCGGCCAATCACCTTCAAAGATTCTCTCACCAACTCCATTTGAAGATCAGGCTACTTTTATTTCCAAGTAAGCCTGAGCATCGGGCCTGGTATCCGTCAGTTATCCAGTACTCTGCCCAACTCTGGACCAGGCCCAGGTTTTTTATTGTTAATCAGGCCGGGCCGGGTCGATGCCCACCCTTATTTCCAAGTGTTGACAATTTTTCTTTGCATATTACTGCTTACCATGCCCTAATATATTTTGTCACTGACTTTTCTGCTTTGAGTGAGTAGAATCCATCTGTAAAAAAGCTTGAAACCTTTCCCCTACCCTCAGGTCGTGGGTTGCTTCGAGACCAAGGTGGATCTATAATACACATGTCAACTACACTGTGGTGTTTGCCACTGTTTTGTAGTATAGGAGAATGGCACCAATGGGAATAGAACTAAGGTGTTGTTGACATGTCAACCAGCCCTTTGGACTCTCTGCTGCGACCATTTCAAGTTGACATGCTCACCTTAGAAAGCGGATATATCATTCCTTATGTTCTTCACATTGGTACCACTGGTTGGGAGTGGTCAGACTGGACAGATCGTTCACCGTCCAACTTAAACATGAATTGCATGAAGTTCTCTAGGCATAGTTAAGTGAAGATATTTCCCTTTTCAGTGAGAATATTTTATTAATCTTCATGATAGAAACTTAAAAGACCCATTTTTCGTTTTCAAATTCAGCATTTAACAAATGAATCTGAGCGATAATCCGAGATAGAAATCCAGTTTTCAAATATTGAACCAAACTTCCAGCATGAGTGATTTGCGAAACATTTTCATGAACTGCAGATGTTAACTTCTGCAATTCACGAAATGAGAAATCGATATCTAGTTTATCTAAGAATTCAACAAAATTTGGTTCAACCTAAGGATCAAATGTAAAATAAAAATCACCAAAAAGTATATTTAGTTTTTAGAAAACAGGCTAAGATGTGCGTAGCAGCAACCTATCCTTTATTCGTTTTTGACACATCAATCATACATAGAAAAGGGGCCACTAAGTTTGGTCCGACTCCCAAAGAAGGGTGTCAACTTATTGTGCACGACAGAATGAAACATATCTCTTGTCCAGAGAACGTTCACTTTTAGGGTTTTGATGCTTCCGGGTGGAAGGAGAGGGGGGCTGCCTAGGCCGTGGCCCACCCCAACTACTTGAAAAAAAAAAAATTTACACAACAAAATTTTTGTTGGGTAATGTATTTTTTATATTCGGATTTAGTTTGGCCCTATCCGGATAAGTTCGATGAACCGTTTGGCCCGCCCCTGAAAAAAAATCTTGGCTCCGCCCTTGTGTCAGGCTTAGCATAGTTGATCGACTTGAGCATAATGCAGATAACAAGTGCTTAGATCGATTTTCAAAGTATCATCTTTCCCAAGTTAAGATCAAGATTCAAAACCAAACCAGACCCAAACTAAATGGGTTTACTCCGTGAGAGATGGATAGCTTTCTAGCCTTCTAGGTATGATGGTACAACAAAGTGTATATGTAAATATATATTATATATATAATAATAATGTACAAAATTCTCAAAATTAAAGAAAACCAAGAGGAAAATGTAGAATTTGGGCAGAAGAAAAATAAAAAAAGGAAAAAACTAAGTTTGAAAATATAAATTTAGCGATACCCAAGTACCCGTGTGACTTATTATGATTTATCCCGAATTTCATTCAAGTTGTTGATCTATCGTTTCCCTCATTTTAAATTCTTGGTTCTCTTTAAACTCTCTAGATTTTTAAATTACGGATTTAGGATTCTTCTTTGCCTCCTCGATTTTATGATTCCATGCTAGAAGGAAGAGGGTTTGGCTTCAAATTCAAGGGCTCAATTCTTTCGCTTTAGATGAAAAAAAAATGTGTTCCTTTCCAATTTACTTGGGTATGTCTGAAAACAGCTCCATTTTGAATATGAAGTGTGACAGCAGAGATCAATTTGAAGATTCCAGCAATTTTGAGTATCTCCATATTTCTAGAGTCTGCGTATTCATGGCTGGTGTTGGAGTTGGAGTTACGGAGCTTCTCTTCATCTGCAGTTCATGATTGATAGGCGAGTCTTGTACCGCGGATGTCTTGCTTTTCTCCGACGTGCTTGCTTGATTTTCTGGGTTTTGAACGGAGAAAAAGTGCTGGCGCTGATCCCATGGAGATACTTGACAAGGGATGCTGGAAATGGGAAAAAGAAAACTGTTCTTTGGCGACTAAAATCCGCAACTTGTGAAAGAGCAAGTACTCTGTGCCAAATGGTGGAGCATGATCCCAAGAAGATAATTCACAATTTTTCTTCACAAGGGCGAGGATTCAATTCTTGTTCAAATCAGCCTCAAGGGACATAGCGTAGCTGGTCGGGCTAGAGACTTGTATAAGGCAAGCTTCTAGTTTGATTCTTGTGGCCATTATGTTACTGTGTTTTAAGCCGGTAGGGCGCGACATCCAAGTTGAAGGGTGTCCCGTTCTATCACTAACACTGATGCAGCTCAGGACCCCGGATGCAAGGGGGGGGGGGGGGGGGGGGGGGGGGGGGGGGGGGGGGGGGGGGGGGGGGGGGGGGTGACCTTCGGGCTTCGCTTCGGGCGGTGGGATTGACCCTCTCGCTCACCTGAATCCTTATTCAAATCAGAATCGAGTCAATCAGCAATAGAACCAATCAAACAGTTCATCGAAAGATTCAAACAAGACAAACCAGTCAATAAAGCCAAAGGTGCGATATATGCCAAATTTGCTTTAAACCTAACCGCACTGCCCTTAAATGTTGGCATCGATTCAATAATTCATATCAAGCTGAAAATGCATCAAAGGCTCTAGCGACCATGAAGGTTTCCAATAACCAAGACCAATGTTGTAAAAGGCATATCGTATCGGTAGGGCCGACGGGCCGACCTATATACTATATCGTAACTTAGCATAGCACATCCTAAATTATTTTTTTAATTCATAAAAAAATTAAAAAATAAAAACGTAGAGAAAAAATTAAAAAAATTGGTAAAATCAGAAAAAGCAAAGAAAATTTCTGAAAAAATGTGTTCTATATAAAAAAAAGCTCATCACATCAGTCCTAAGCTATAATATATTAATAACACATTTAGAAATGAGAAATAAGGAATTCATAACAGTAATAAAGCATCTATCACAACTTTAATGTTTAAACTTTAAAGTGGTTTAGATTACATACAAGTTCACAGCATATAATATATCATGATTATCAACACTCAAGGTCTCATCATCCCCATGGGCCATGGGGCCATGAAAAAACCTTCTTCTCTACCAAGAAATTCTCCCCTAAATCAATGATTTATTTATCTGTATCATGTGACATAGGGGCGACATTCGACATCGCAGATTACAGCTGATGCCAGTAAGCTTTCAAATTTGTCTATATATAAAGGGACCGACAAAATAATGGTTGACAATGGAAATTGCTTAGACATAACACATATTGGGGATGCAGATATTAAAGTGCAGAATGGATCATTGAAGTTGAATGATGTTTTAGTGGTTCCTGATATAAAGAAGAGCTTACTTTCGGTTAGTCAATTGAAATTCAGAACAAAGTAGTTTTGATGTTTCCAAATAAGAACAAGATGAGTTCTTGCTCTTCAGATAAAGTTGTTGGTTTATGTCATGGATGTGCGTTAGCTAAGTCTTGTTGTTTAAAAGTTGTTTGCCATTTAAAGGTTGATGGAACCTTGGACAGGCTGAAAGCTCGCCTAGTCACTAAAGGGTTACATTCAAGTTCAAGGAGTTGATTTCATTGAGACGTTCTCGCCTGTGATTAAAACCAACTACTATAAGAGTTGTGTTTACCATTGCTTGTCTCATGGTTGACCTATACATCAAATTGACATTAAAAATGATTTTCTTTATGGAACGCTAGACAAGCTTGTATATATGGAAGAGCCACCATGCTTTATATAGGGTTGCACACAAGCCAAGTTGAGCCCGAGCTTGGCCAGCTCGTCTTCGACTCCGCTCAAAAAACTCAAGCTCTAGCTTAGCTCGCGAGTCGAGATTTTTATAGCAAGCTTGAGCTCAACTCAACTACACAGAATCGAGCTCGAACTCGACTCGTTTAACCATTTAACTCGTTTAACGTTAATTCGCGTAAGTGGTAACTCGTGAACTTGTCCAAGTCATGTAAGCATAACTAATGTAACTTGTGAAAATTTGTTTTTACCCTAAAAGTTGAAAATGGTGATTCGGTGAACCGGTTTTGACAATATTATATAAAGTACTGGTGCGAGTCAAGTCGAATATAAACGAGTCAAGTTCCTGAAACTCAAACTCGACTCACTTATCGGTTCGAGTATATTTGTAAGCTCGAATTGGCTCATTTATAAACAAGTCGAGCACGAGCCGAGTTTTTTCGAGCGAGTTCGTGTCTAACGCCAGTTGGTTCAGCTCGTTGTGCAGCCCTAACTTTATACATTCATTTAGACCACACCATGTGTGTTGATTGAAGGAGGACAATCATCTCGTACGTGGTTCAATAAATTTAGTGAGTTTTTTTTATGGTACCCATTTTATTGCAGCACCGCAGACTCTTCTATATTTGTATGTAAGGGATTCTAAGGCCTTATTATTCTATTACTATATGTTGACGACATGGTGATCAACCTTCAACCTTGAAGGCATTCATATCTTCCATCATCAATAATATTACTGCTGGGATATGTTTACCACTTCCTTGGAGTGGAGGTTACAAGAAACGCTTCATGCATGTTTCTTAATCAAGCACGATACGCAACCAACCGTGGCACGTTCAAGTTCTGAAGCTGAGTACTGTGCACTAGCGTCGGCTGCTGCTGAACTAACTTGGATCACTAACATTTTGAGATTCAGTCTCCCTAAAGTACCGGTGTTATATTGCGATAATCTATCTGCTTTACACATGACTATAAACCCAATACACGATAGTCGCTCTAAACATACCAAGCTTGACTATCATTATGTGTGAAGGGGGGAAGAAATCCCAGCACCCGAGTGAAGGCCGAAGTCTCTTCTTTTCCCCATTTCCTCATGATTCAGGTAGTTTTTGGGCCGTCGGATCTTACCTCCGCTATGCTTCAACTTGTCATTGCGATCACAATCATTAGGTCAGCTGCCATTATAAGAAGTGATGCACTTGGCGTTGTTATTGTGCCCATTATCTTTGACGCTGATTGCTTTCAGTAACGACGATCCTGCTGCATTGCTTCTAGTTTTCATAGCTTCGCAGTGTCAATGTCACTGGCTGTTCTGATGTCGTCAGAACCCTTTAGTTGGACCTCCGAACCTTAGAGCGGCATCTAGTGAGACACTTGGCTGGGGCGGAGACAGGATTTTTTGGTTGATGGGGCCGAACCATCCAAAGATCTATATAAATTTTCTAACCAAGGACAAGAACAGTCTCGCAACTTAAGACAGCAAGAAGCAAATGGGAGAAGAACAACCAGTCTAACTAAGCAACATATTAAAGTGATTTAGGCAATGCCAAAAGAGTGCTTAAGAGAAGATTAGGTAGGAGAAATGCGAAAGTGCTAAAAGCCTCCTCATTTAATTTAATCATCTCTAAGTTAGTTAATGTAATGCATCATGTTTATTTGTCTTAAAACAAGAACATTGAAACTGAAGTAGGTATTTCCATGTCTTTTTTCTTCTTCAAATTATATACAAGTAGCAGAAAAACAGTTGTTGTTCGAGTAGCCCTTGTCACTCGGCTTCTCAAGTGGAACCCTCAACATAAACCAAAAGAAATAACATTGAAAAAGAAGAAAAGATCGTTAAGGAGAAAACTGTGTTTTTTACCTTATCAATCATGTTACAGACTGTTCAGATTGCGCATCAACAAAACCCTGTTTTAGCATAATGGAAGAAGAAGAAGCGGCTTATAAATAAGGAGATGAATTTAGCTGATTTAGTTACGAATTGGAAAAGGATGTCATAATACATGTTTTAAAAAACATTAAACTAAAAAAGAAAAAATAAAAGAACTTAAAACTATTAAAAGCAATAAAGGATTCCTTGGATAGCCGAGTGATTTGCTACAAAATCCATCTGAATCAGTTGACTTGGGCATATTTTGGCAACATTAAATGGCCTTGATCTTCGCATCCGCATCAGAAATGAGAGATTGATGAGATCGGAGTCGAAGACTATCTTTACGACGCAGGTTAGCCGAGAGTAAAGGTCCTATTTTCATGTAGTGTACGTTAGCTCAGGCCAACGGTCATTTCACATCCTTGACGATAGAGCGCCAGGAAAGACTTGAAACAAAATCGTCGAATATCTTGCAAGGAAAACAGCACGAACACGGAATCTATAAGATGACGTATCCAAACCCCAAAAGGAACGAAAATATCGGCGAGAAAAACGGACCGTTTATTGCCGATATTAAAGGAGAAGGGTTGTGCTTGTGCTAGTTCTTGGCCGCTACGTCACGGTGAGGTTGCAGCTAAGGAAACAGTTTCCGTTTTGGGGGGTCAAAACTGTTTGAGGTTCCAAACAAGTGCCCCAAATTTCTGCATTATTTGATACAAAGTAACAGTTTTTCCTTGCTTCACGAATCCACTATCGTATAAAAAAATTATATATTTTTTAAAATCATTTAACTTAAATTAATGGCCTATTTTCACTTATTTTTTGTTTTCTGAGTTCTATTTGAATTTCTAATTTTAATTACAGTTTCCATTTCCAAAAACATGTCAGGTTAAAAAAACAATTCCAATTCCATTTTCCAAATGTTCTTTAAGGAGCAAATAAATTTTAAAAAAAAATCGAACAACGGCTTAGACCATATTCCCTTGTATTTGACAGTTTTAAAAAAACTAAAAAGGACTTTAAAAAGTTCTCTTAATTGAGATTAAGGATAAAAAGTGGGTTCCCAAATGCAATTTGTTCTTCAATTTGACTTGTACACAGTACTCCCCTTTTCCCCATTGTTTATTTGATAGAGGGGAAAGAAATGCTCAGCCCCCTCAGAATTTGGGCAATATAATTAGCATACGTTTCCTTATTTGCCTCTTCTTGGGACTTGCTTGTCAATTATCATTATTAAAGAATATGCATGAATGAGAGCTTGCTATGAGTATTCAAATTTGGTTCACTGTTTATGTACAGTTTTCTACTCAGGCAAGTGCCATCTTTCACTTTCATACATACCAATTACTGAACTTGTTGAAATAAAAGAATATCCATGAAATTCCAGCTGCTTTTTAAGACATGTTTTATTAGTATGAGCAAGATTATGATAGGCCAAGAGAAAGAGAAAACGATGATCACCTGGTGCTCACATTATTCTCTTCCGTGACGAACTTTAAAGGCATCATCCATATACCTTCAAGGTTCGGGCTTGCTTGGAAATTTAAATGAATCTATGTGGTACATCTTTTAACTCAAGTATCGTGTGTGCCTACATGACTCAAACTTTAGACCCTTTGAGTGTAAGTTCCATTGCTGCTGATTGCGGGACACCCCGTGAGGCACTTTATGCTTGGATTCGGCAAGTCCAGTTTTTAACGGTAATCTCCAATTCCACTTCACAGATCGAGAATGATCTCAGACCCGATTTAAATCCTATTTTGTCTTGGTATATAGCTACTTGTTGAAGATGGATGAAAGAGACCAACTAAAGAAAGGGCTTTGGATCCAGTTAAAAGCGTGAGTCGGGTCTACCGGGTCCGCCTGACGGTGTCAATAAGCCTGACCTGAAAATCCCGTTTTAGAAATATTCCCTCAGATTCGGATCCAAAACCCGCGAAGACAAGGCCAGAGCATAAAGGATGATCCGAGCATTTCCTGTCTAACATAGAACTATCTGGACAAGTTTGACCCGGATCCAGAACTTCAACGTCACCTCCAAAACGAACAACTGGACCCGATCTGCATGGGGGTGACCTCACCAGAGCTAAGATGCGGATCTTCGCACCGGAACATTCCCGCGTAATATTCGAATCTAACGAGTGGGCCCCACCATCTCACTGCAGCTGCCTATTGGCTGAACGGATCCACGTTGGATGCCACGTTGGGACATGTGGGATCCACATGGGCCTTTTTGGTGGCTTCAAAATGCTCTCCCCCTCCAATAGTGTGGTGAGGACAAGTAGTGCTGGGGCCGGACGCCGGAACTTCTGTTGGTGAATATTTACCGGCGGAGGATCATACCGGTGAACTCCAGGTGGGAGGTCATGGTGACATCGGTGGTGTCGCCGAGGAAGTGGGTGAAGGAGACGGTGATCGAGAGCATCCTCGGCTACGAGAGATGCTCTTTCTCTTCTTCCTCTTCTTCTGCTTTCTCTTCGCTGTCTCCTTCGCGTGGCTTCGGCCTCGATGATGATCAGGGTGGCGGCTTGGAGCTGCTTCAGATGGGGGCAGAGCGCACAAAGAACGTCCTCATCCTGATGAGCGACACCGGCGGCGGCCACCGGGCGTCCGCTGAGGCGATCAAGGACGCTTTCCGTTTGGAATTTGGCGATCAGTACAGAGTAAATCTCTCACAGACTCTCTCTCTCTCTGTCTTTCTTTTCCTCTCGTGGGCCGGGAGTTGTTTATGCATGGTGTGTGAACAATGTTTGAACTGATCCATTTCTAAATGTTTTTGGTGAAACTTTACAATTCTTTATGTTTAAATTTTTTCTTTTCCTCGGTTTTATACCTTGAAATTATCTGTTATTATGTCAGCTATGTTTGACTTCAAATCATTTAATTATTTTCTATATTACTTAACCAGAATTTGTTGTAGGATTTTATGGCTTCCAGGGTCGTGTCAGATTTAAATTTTTCTTTTTCTTCCGAATCTGCTTTTAACCAGGAGCTTGTTTGCTTTCTCAGTTTAAAATTTCTTCTGCTTTGTTGTCCTTCCCTCCCCCCTTGGTTTTCAGAGGTCTCTTCTTTTGTTTTCTTCATTGTAGAAAGAGTTGCTAGTTCCTGATTGATTCTGCAAATAAAATGAATTCTCTAAAGTTAGAGCGTGGTGATTAGGTGTTCGTCAAGGACCTCTGGAAAGAACACACTGGCTGGCCGCTGAATGATATGGAGAGATCGTATAAGTTCATGTTGAAGCATCTACGGCTTTGGAAGGTCGTCTTCCATGGCAGCTCGCCTCGCTTGGTCCATTGTCTCTACCTCGCCGCGTTTGCCGCCTATTATGCAAAGTATGCTTTCTTTCCGTCCAAGCTAAAGAAAATCCCGCTTCTGGTTTCTTGTCAAGGTTCCTAATTTCTCGTCACATATGAATGATATATGGAGATCTTTTCTTACAAGAAATGTCGATGCCAAGCATAATTTTTTGCATAGTTAGCTCTGATTTCTGACTCAAAATTTAGTTGACAAGATCCGCAATAGTTTCATCCTACTTTTGTTTATGTCATGTCCTCTAGAAACTAGTGAATCCGGTTGCACACTTTCAGCTTGAATGGAACATATTTTTTCTTGATCTTCTTCCTTGAGTTGGAAAGTTAATTTCCGTCTAATTCAAATTTTTGCGTGGCTGCAGAGAGGTGGAAGAAGGTCTGATGAAGTACAAGCCAGATATTATCATTAGCGTTCACCCTCTCATGCAACACATTCCCCTTTGGGTGCTCAAATGGCAGGGCCTCCACAAGAAGGTGGCTTTCGTCACCGTCATTACAGATCTCAACACTTGCCACCCCACATGGTTGGTCCCATTCAAAAAGCTTTAAAAAAATTATGAAACTCAGTTCAGGGATGAGCTGATACTAGTGCTTAACAGAGTAGACACTTCTATAATGAAGTAATATTAGAGGGTTTACATTATCTGGATGATTCAGGTTTCACACCGGCGTTACAAGGTGCTATTGCCCATCAGAGGAGGTCTCAAACAGGGCATTGCTAGATGGACTAAACCCTTCTCAGATACGCATCTTTGGTTTGCCCGTTCGACCATCCTTCTGTCATGCTGTTTTCTCTAAGGTTTGTTGGCATCCATCATCTAGAGTCTCAGATAAGCCGAAAATCTGCCATTGAAATGCAATCTGAGGTACCATTTTCTTGCAGGATGAATTAAGGGTGGAACTTTCGATGGATCGGCAACTGCCTGCAGTATTGCTGATGGGAGGTGGAGAGGGTATGGGTCCTGTTGAGGAAACAGCAAGAGCACTTGAGGAAGCTCTGTATGATGAACTACTTGGCAAGCCCATAGGGCAGATTGTCATAATTTGTGGCCGGAACCAAGTTCTTGCATCAAAACTGAAATCAATTAATTGGGAAGTCCCGGTGAAGGTAACCCCGATTTACTACTGCTTCCAAACTTTGACTGAATTCAGGTTTTGTACTTAGTTTATGGAGGTCGTCGGATTTGCTTCAAGTGACATACTTAGCCTCTTCATCTTTTCCATAGGTCAGGGGCTTTGAGAAGCAGATGGAGAAATGGATGGCAGCTTGTGATTGCATTATCACTAAGGTAACCACGATATTCATGGTCTCTGTCTGCAAATAATCATCTGTTATTTAGTCTTAGCAATTGTAATTTGATCAAGATGTTTGTGGATTTTGTAGGCTGGGCCTGGCACCATTGCCGAAGCTTTGATCCGTGGACTACCCATAATCCTCAACGATTTCATCCCTGGGCAGGTGAGCTATTGTTTGATGAGAAACATTCATCCATCTGCTCAAACATGGAAATATCATAAAGCTTAGATGTCCATCTTGCTCCTCTTTCTTTTACAGCCTGCAGAAACCCACTGTCCATCTGTCCCCTTGAAACTTCTAAAGGGATGTTGGAAGGTCCAACATAATTCATTAAATTTGCTACTGTGCTATATTGGAAAGATAAATTAGATTGAACATTTGAAATATTTGCAATGCTTTGTTGTCCCAATTTGACGTATTAGGCTAATAGAGATGCTTGAAAGGCTTTCCTTTTATTATGCATCAAATTTCCTAGCATAAACTTAGGAACACCCATACTCTGTTTCATGTGAACTGAATTCTATCAAATAAGGCTACTCATTTTTCCTTCTGGATATTCCAGGAAGTCGGCAACGTGCCTTACGTTGTTGAAAATGGAGCAGGAGTTTTTTCCAAGTGCCCAAAGCAAACTGCCAGTCTGGTTGCCCGTTGGTTCGGCTCAGACGCTCATGAACTGAGAAAGATGTCCCAAAATGCACTCAAGCTAGCACAGCCAGAAGCAGTCTTCAACATTGTTAGAGACATTGACGAGCTCATGCACAAACATGGAGTTCTTTCAAGAATCAAGTATTCATTAGTGCCCTCCTCGTTCGCATGCTTGGCATGACACAGTTGTGCTACTGCATGTTGAGAAGTATGAAGGCCGATCTGTACAGTTTATTTGTATTCTTTACAGGCTATCAGTGGCTTCAATTACTGAAATAAGCCTTGTTATTCTTTAGGCAACCGATTGTAAAGGCTAGTGGCCTGGTTACTGCAAGGGATCAAACTGACTCTCCTTGCTCAATCTCCATGCCCAGTAGGTTGATCTTCATTATTATCTTCTGTTGGTTAGTTGTTCTCTGTAGTGTAGCAGAGGATCAAGTGTAGTGTTTCAATTATTGATTTTAGAAGCCTGCCCACGTCTTGTTGGTGGATGTAACATGGTTGAAAGCTATGTACAAAAATTTGTTGATGGATTTAGCATCATTTTCTTGGACTTTGGTTTCATATTCTGTAACTCATATATGAAATGCCAAGCTTCTCTACAACTGTTCCACCTCCCTTAAGTTAGATTGGATGTAGACATGGATCTGGAACCAGCACTTGGGTGTTGGATCTGAGGTGTGGACTAACTGAATCTGGGACAGATGAGTCCTACCCATGCATACCCTTAACTGACCCGACCGGGCACAAAAACTTGATAAGATCCAGATTTACTTCAGATCTAATCTCAACATTCAACGGCCAGTTATGATATTGAACGAACCTAGTTTATGAAACCCTCTACCGATTTGGATCAAATCTCCATTCCCTCTAAGATCACTATAATATGACCGGATTCACTATCATATGCCATATGTTCGGATATTGATAACATTTCCGTGTGCTGACCTCGTTTTTTTTCTATTCCTAGCAAGTTCAAAAGGAAATGGGAATGTAAAAGGTTCGGACTTTTAGCCGAACTCAGACTTTACAGATTCAAAACTTAATCGGATCTGAGTTCGAGCTCAAATTGGAACACTATGCAACATTTATATGTACTTGGGACAAACATTTGATGGATTCTACTCGAGTATAGGGTTCAGATTCAGCTGCATATTAAATCTGAATCCAATTAGCAATCAAATTTGATTTTTTTTTTTAATAAATGCAGTTCTAAAGCACGGCCAAACAAACCGTTTGAAATTCAAAGAGTCGGCACTCAACGTTTCTCCATGATTGTCAAATCACCGCCTCTTAATAGAAAATGTTAATTGATAGAGATCACTTATAAAAAAATACCCCTCTAAATATAATTATCTGTAAAAACAAAAGAAAAAAAAACAGGAGTATGGCCATTATGGATTTGGGTCAAACCTTTGTTGGATTCCCTCTCGAATATAGTATTCGGATTCATCTCAGCATTATATCGGAACCCAATTAGTAATCAGAATTAGTTTATTTTTTACTAAAAGAAGTAATAAAAACAATACAAAAATATCTAGACAAATACTGGATCCAAATAAGAAAGTATTTGCATTTGTGATCCTTCCAAAAATTTCACTGAGTTCCAACTTGTCACACTACTGGCTTTTGAAAATCTGTTGGTTGCCAAGGTGGCTGAGCTTTACTGAGCTCATCTTCATTTAAACAAGGTAAGAGTAAGCTGGCAACGGGACTCTCACTTGATAAAATATATTAATGGCTCAGCTTGCCAAATCGATTCGGTGTGATTACACGTAGAAAACAATAGTACATTGCATGACAAGTAAAAAATCATTTTGGTCGTTGATCTTTAGATGGAAGAGTTAGAGAAAATCAAAGGAGATGAGATATTTTATTCATCTATCATTAATATATGAAAGATCAAAGCAAATTTAACAAGTATGGAACGTTGTTTCCTTGGAAACGTTGTTATCAAGGAAATTCTTCAACGACAGCTTTTAAACGTCCGTCGGGATATGCTCTGGATTTTCAACCTTTCATGAGTCATAAATCATAATTACCATTTTAACGTAGCTAGGTTGGAATTGCTGGATAGTGATTGCGGTGGATCGATAAAATTAATGTCTCATTCAAATCAAAGACAATTCATTCGTGTATCCTAATATAATAACCCTCATATGTATGGAAAATAAGTAACATGCGTAATCTTATATATCAAACTTTGATAGAAACCATCTCCACTATCTATCGATCGCAAAGAAATTAGATGGTGAAGATTAAGTTGTGAGAATAAAAGGGTAACCTCATCCTAGTGTCTGAGTACAAGGCACTGAAGTAACTCATGTCATACTGCAGAAAAAGCTCGAACAATCGTCAACAAAATGGTACATGTAGGGATGTCAATGGATCGGACTTAGATTGGATATATACTTAATCATATACACTTTTTCAGATATTTGCATATACAGAGAAAAGTCATACCCGAATCCAAATCGAATCCGATTTTAATATTTATATCTTAATCGAATCTAAATTTTGAACTAGATTTTGCCAATTTTCAAATTTTAGTAGCATTAGATACAGGATATTTGTTTAAAAATGAATCAGATCCAAATCTGATCAGATATGTATGTATATCCGAATCATATCCGATTTCTCAAACAAATTTTTTTTTTTTTCACATCTGATTTGTTCGGATCTGTTCGGTCGGATATCCAATTCAAATCAGATATATTGACATGTACCTAAATCAAACACGGGTAGGTAGGTAGAGGATTCCTAGGGGCACAAGAGAATTCTTTTTAAGGAACTCGACAAAATAGCTTTGTATCTTCGGGAGAAAGGGATTCTCCTCATAGAAGTGGTCAGAGTGACCCGGCCCGTAGTAAGATCATGTATGAGGGCTGGCACCTGCCCAATGCCAGAAGGTCAAGGATGAATATGAAAAAGGAAGATAAAAGAAAAAGTGAAAAGAAAGAAGAAAAAGAAGAGAGATAACTGTTTGAGAGAAATGGTCAACATACATCTAAACCCTAGCCAGGCCCAGAGAAGAACACCACACATTGGCACTTGACAGGCTTCTAGTTGGTGAAACCCTCGCTTACAAGATCCGAGGATCTCATGCAAACACAGATTTATTCCCACACTAAAAGTTGCATAAAACGATGTACGACCTCTCTTATCATATCACTTTCCAAGTTTTACATTGGAAAAAGATTTGATTTGAGATTCATTTACATTGGCAAGGAACTCTTCTTGCATTAGTTTGTGGAACAAAATGCCTTTCGATCTTGAGATTTAGCTTTATTTGTCAATTCGACGTCAAATTATACCGATGGATTTGAAAATAACTTTTATGAACACAAGAGAGCCTTCCACCGGCATACACTGACACGCTCTTTTCAGAAGCTTAATTTATCACAAAACACCAGTCCTCTCTTCTGTAGTAAGACTCTCTTAACTCGCTCTCTCCCACAAGGGGGCTCGAAAACAGAGTGGTGATGTTCCGCACCCTTTGATCCCTCGCTCGTCTGCTTCTTCGCTTCCCCTCCTCCTCTGTCGCTTTCTTGCTGGTTTTGTTTCTTTTCTCCCCGTCTGTGATCTCAGGAAGCGCGATTACTTTGAAGAGAAGCGATTCCCCGATTGAGTAAGAGTGAAGGGAGAGGAAGAGAGAGGAGGAGAAGGAATGGCGATCAGATGGCTTGCTAGTTCTGGCTGCCGGAATCGGAATCTCCGACGGTTTTGAGGAGACTAGTGATCCATGATTCGTCTAAGGGAGAGGATTAAGGGTTTATCCCCATGTACAGCACCAGAAGCAGCAGCACCAACCACCACCACCACTATGACGGCGTCGCGCCCCCACGGCCCTGCGCCCACCTATCGGACTATAGAGAGAGGCACGGCCTCAAAGGGTTCCGCGTGCTGGCTCGATGCCTGAGGATTAGACCGCCGGGACGGGCGTCGATCCGTCGGGACCCGAGGGAGGTCCCTCGCTGCGAATCTTGCGGGGTGGATGCCGGCCGGCTCTTCGCCTGTCTGATCTGCGCTACTGTCTCCTGCTGGCGCCCGCCGGACTCGTGGCACGCCTGCGCCCACGCTCAGGCGCGGCCCGGCCATGAGATCGCCGTCGACGTCGACCGCGCCGAGCTGTTCTGCTGCGCGTGCCGTGACCAGGTGTTCGACCGGGACTTCGACACGACCGTCGTCCTCGCTCAGAAGGCTGCGATGGAGCTGCCAAAGCCTCTGACCAACGGAACCTGGCCGTCCGAGAGGGCGATGAGCCTCAGGAAGCGGCAGAAGGTAGCCGATTACCGGCCGTGGGCGCCGGATTTGAAAGAGAGGGCCTTGATGGGCAGGGGATCGGTGCCGCTGTCCGGCCGAAATGGTGGCCCCTGGGGCCTCAGGGGGCTTAACAATCTCGGTAATACCTGCTTCATGAATTCTGTGTTGCAGGCATTACTTCATACTCCTCCTCTCAGGAACTACTTCCTAAGCGATCGACACAACCAGCATGCCTGCCTTCGTAAGGCGGCGCCGCGCCTCTGCCTCGCCTGCGACTTGGACTCCATATTCTCGGCCGTCTTCTCCGGCAACCAGACGCCATATAGCCCGGCTAAGTTCCTCTACAGGTGAATGATTCCCTCCTCTCCTTCAAAAGAAGATGCTTCTTTCTTCTCAATCAGTGAAGTCTTGAGCCCTGCAGCTTTTCCGTAAAGAAACGGAGTCTCCGATGGCCCCCTGCTACGACAGTAAGCACAAGCGTTTGAACTGCGTTTGATAACAGTTTAGCGATTTCCCGGCTCATCCTCTCGATGAGTGGTGAATCGAAGAACTACCGTCCGTGGAATTTCAGATTTGAGTTTTGAATTTCAGTCTCGGCTCTTCCTGAAAACATGGTCTTTCCCTTTTGATCCCTCCTGCGTTTAGGGTACGTCGAGGATGCCGGAAACGTCTCTCTCTCTCCCCCCCTCTTTCTCTCTCTCTCTCTCTTTCCCCCTCTCCCGGTACGTGCCGGACTGAGAAGAGCGTATATATTTGTATGACTGCATTGCCTGTTGTACGTAATACGAGTGGTCGGTGGAATTTGTGGCATATTTTACTTTATGAGTGGTCGGTGGAATATGTGGGCATTTTATTTTCTGCGTGTTGCGGAGCTGTTCATAGTTCATAGTGCTTTCAAAAGTGGTGTGGTATCATAGGGTAATAGTACTGGGACATCGATGTGATAGATATTCTTTTTCACGTTAAAAATTTACCGCTGAATTTACATACGGCCTATCTGTTCACATAACGGAATCTTGGTTATGTTCCTTTTTTGTAAGATGGATCTTTCTTACGTCCTTTTCTTTCTCTTTTCCAAATTACTACTTTTTCATGTTTTTGCCATATATTTAATGAAAGAGGCGCGATGAGGTCATCAACGGAGGATGTAGAAGACTTCAGTCGGTCAATCAGCAACTTATTTTGTAGCAACGGGGTCCTGGAGCTGTAACGAGTTCACGTTTGTCTAGCCTTTCGATTTCTTGATGGATGCCGAGTTTCAAGTGAAAGGCAGGAATGCAAAGCTCAAATCTTCGCCTTTACACGAGCCTTTTTTTTTCTTATGCTTGCTATGGTCCTTTTGTCGTCGGATTTCTGTCGTATTTTTGTCACTTGGTCGTAGCGTTTGTGATTGGATAATTCTTCATTTTATCCCCTGTCTCTCTTCTACGGCGGTATCAGCCAGAAGGGCTCCTCCCCGGAGTAAGTAGAGCGTGGTTTGATTTGTCCTGTAGTATCGAATTCAAAACATTGAAACCCCAGGTTGGAGTGAAAGTTTTGAGAGAGGATGCCAACTGGAGGCTGGAGCTGCTCTGTCAGCATTACATCTCTCCTTGTCCTGAAGATGGTAAAGATTCTTGGTTTTCGATATATTTGGTGGTTTAAATTGTGTCATTTCATTGCAGTTGGTGGCAACACGCGGCAAACCTTGCAAGTTATGAACAACAGGATGCTCATGAATTCTTCATTTCGATGCTTGATGCAATTCATGAACGAGAAGGGCCTTCCCAACCCAACTCGCGGAATGGAGGTAACATGTTTTCCGTTATAGAGATATTTGGGTGTCATTTCTTACTGGTTCAGTGGCACCATATGTTCTTGTTTAAGTATTACGTTGCTCGCACAGGCACACCCACGAACGGAGGACAAGCATGATAACGAAAGTTAAAATTGGTTGTCTTCTGTTAAGTTTGAATCCACGAGCACACCTGATATTCGATCTTGCCATTAGATAATCATCTGTTGGTGGTGATTAAGCCAGTGTCTTGCTCATGTGTTTACAAATGTGCTAATAATCAAGTATTTTTCTGTCAGAAAGCTAAGTGACTGCTTGTGAATGATATTGCAGGCCATGGCGACTGTGGCTGTATCGCGCATAAAGTCTTTTCAGGGATTTTAAGATCTGATGTGACATGTACAGTCTGTGGTTTCACGTCTACAACATATGATCCCTGTGTTGACATCTCGTTGGATCTAGAACCAAGCCATGGGTCTGGAAAGCTGAGAAACACAAGGTCGTACAGTGTGCAGACTGACTCGGTAGGCTCGAACCAAAGCTTGGGCATATCTACCCTCAGGGGTTGCTTGGATCGCTTCACAAGACCTGAGAAATTGGGTTCCGACCAGAAGTTCTACTGCCAACATTGTAAAGTCAGGCAAGAATCTCTCAAGCAGATGTCAATAAGAAAGCTGCCTTTAGTTTCCTGTTTCCACATTAAAAGGTTTGAGCATTCACTCACTCGGAATATGTCAAGGAAAGTGGATCGGTATCTGCAATTCCCTTTCTCGTTGGACATGTCTCCATACCTTTCCTCCTCCATCATGAGGAGCAGATTCGGCAACAGGATTTTTTCTTTTGATGGTGATGAAATGGAATGCCCAACAGGATTATCTCCACAGTTTGAGCTGTTTGCAGTGGTTACACACACGGGCAAGCTTGATGCAGGTCATTACGTCACTTATTTAAGGTTCTGTGATCAGTGGTACAAGTGTGATGATGCGTGGATTACTCAAGTTCCCGATGGAGTTGTGAGAGCGTCTCAGGGATACATGATGTTCTACGTACAGCAGAAGCTATTCTATAAAGCGAGTGCCTCTTGAGATCCCAGAAAAAAGATGGTCAATAAGACAACTGATGTGAATTTTAGCCTAGGTATTCTGCACCCTTTGTGGTCTTCTCTTGGCAGAGGGAATTGTCAGCAGCTCAACTACTGGTGTATACGGCCTCTTGAATAGTTAGCGACTAATGATTCTTATTGTTAACATGAGTGCTGACAGATCTGACTTCAGCAGCTAGTTAGTTTTGTGAGAGTTCCCTTGTTGAGAGATGAAATGCTCTGAATCGGGAAATTTTTTGAGGCACTCCTTCAGCATCTGTTTCAAATTTGTTATCCATAAAAAATATGTTGATTTATGGGATTATAAAAGTTCTTTTTTTTCCTTTTCGTTTCCATACTTCATCAGTGATGATCGTTGTTGCCTCAGAGTTCATTGGAAAATGCACGTAGCAATTTTAGAAAAACAAATGTCAGATTCTATATAGTAAATTCTGTCGGCGGCAAAAGAAGGAAGTGAAATATCTGATGATCAATCCACATGTTATTTTAAGATTCTTCCCCCCCAATAGCTTGCACATCTAATTGAAAAGGCGAAAATGGTTAATAACTTGCCCATTTAGTGAAAGCAATGGTCTTTCATCCATGGAGATGATGGTTGGCTTCTGCATTTTTGTCTTGGGCAGCTTCAGTTGCTTCTTCGAATTGACGTCATGTAGCCTGTAAATAACGTGGCTTTTGATTCCCATTTGTATCCGCACTTACCCGAAAAGATTCGCAGGGCCTGCTTGGGAAAGTTTTCCTGACAAAGATGTGAACTAGGGATCAACTGATTAAAAACTGAATATTGATAGAAATGATGCATTTTTGTTACCATGAAGGCTGCTGTCTATAATTTGATTGCATTGTATTCAGTCTAATGTGGACCTGTCACAGAACCAGCTCAAATTTATGCTGCATTTAGATTGATTGGAACATGGCCCGACAGTGGCATTTTGGCAGGCAATGGGTAGCGAAAACGGTGGTGGCACCGTGGCAGCTTGGCATTTCCCGAGTATGAATGGTAGTATAAAGTGAAATGATATTGAAGGTGATTTTCCCATTATGCTGTTTACATGGGAAGGCATATTTTCACGTTTTACCAAATGGGCATTTAAGTAATTTTATGGGATGATAATTTTGCAGATTCTGCTTCTGCTTTTATAGGGGCATAGTTAGACTTACAACAACTGTTCCATTCCCATGCCAATAAAATTGTTGGATTGTTACTGTGAACGGGTTTGTCCTTTAGGACTAACTAAAAAGAAAAGGCAGCCAGGTCCTTCGTTCCTTTTTGTTCTATTTTTCTAGTCACATCAATGGGAAGAAATGGTTAGGGTGGAGCCTTTTACATTCATTACCTAGCAGTAGCTGACGGGAGGCAAGGCTATGAACGGTAGCAAAATAACCTCACTGAGGCTATGTTTCTTAGCGTGGCAGGGACTACCACAGATCTTAAAACCATGACCTGCAGTTGGACCCCTCCTCCCTCCAACCACAAACCAGTGGCAACACAGATTTGATTCCCCACTTGAGAAATCCACGGATTGCTTAAACTGTAGATTTTAACCTAATATGGATTTAAAATCATCCTCGGATGTCAGATTTCGAGACTATCAAACGTAAGGGATTAACGCCTAAAAGTTAAAAGGAGAAGATGAGTTCAACTAAGACGCTGTTTCCTGGCCTATAATTTGGTAGAGATGCAAACTACCCAGATCTGATACAGCAATTCAGACATTAGCCGCAGAATCAGAAAGCGGACTCGAAAACAACCACAGATGACAAAACCCTTGACCAGACTGAACCCACTTGAAACCTTTATAAGTGGGTCGGTTACTGGCAGGTCCACCTTGGGCCGCTGATGTCCGCCCGTACAAGGTTCTCTCTAATTCTGCTCCTGGATAGTGTCATCCCATCATGTTGCTGGAAAAATGTTCGAGTTTAAAACAATCCAAGTGTCTGTGTCCCAAAGTCGTGTTTTTGAAGGCATCTGATATTTTCATCTTCACCGACTATTCCCATGCACCGAGGACTTTGTGATCTTTTTCTTTTGGATGACTTCTTCATTCAGACAGCAGAATTCAGAGCTGGGACGTGTCAGGCTCTTCAATCTGACATTTTTTTTCCTGCCACAGGATCACTACCTTCACCAGTATTAATCCGCTCATGAGTCATTACTGTGGATCCCCAAAGTGGATGTGAAGATTATATACTTTTCAAAATGTGATTTGGCAGATAAAATGGTTTGCTCAAACAAATGCAGGTGTAAGACTCAGAAAAAAGCTACACAGGATATCCTACGGTTAACTGAGACACTAACCAGCAAGAGCATCTGTTATTCTATCTTCTCCTATGAAGGAGCCAAAAAAATCGCATTAATTATACCTTCAAAAACCAAATTAGTCACGAAGTGCATTTTTCGAGGCCTGTACAGCTGGGAAGTAAAATTGGAACTTCCACTCACACAATAATAAAAAGTACAAAGAATGCAAGGCTGATATTTAATTGACAAAGTTGTGACTATAACCCCATCTTACGGGAACAGCTGTCTGAAACATTGGCAATAACAAAACCGGCGAACACCTGAAAAGAGAAAATGGAAAAGACCAATTTCACTCCAAAGCACAAAATCATGCAGGAGAGCTGCTTGAGGGAAACTTTTACCTGAATTGAACCAAGAATATACACTGCTGAAAAATGGCGTCCATGAATAACCATGTCTGCAATCATTGCTAGCGGTATTGTGAGAGACATGCCTAAGGTGGCAACTAAGGGTGTGGTCCAAACTACAGAAAGCGCCCTGCATACAAATGAAGACGTTGTAACATCACTCGGTCCATGAATGCTAAAATTGTTCATTATACTACACGTACCAGAAATAATCTGAGAGAACACTTCCAATAAGACCATTAGCAAGCACCACTTCATCCACCTTAGCAGAATGAGGGATGCTAAACTTTGGTTCAATCCCTAACGCAGTCAGTGGCCATACTGCAAAATCAATACAAACATCAAGATCATCATCACGTACATGCTCTCAGCAATTACCCTGCCATGGAATATCTGGGGACATTTCAACGACCACGTTCTTGGGAAGATGTCATGAAAATATTGACTTCTAAAATTATTATAAACAACTTATCTAACAAAAACTACAGAAGAAGTTTATAAACAACTGCCCCACAAGTGTGCACATATATATTCAACAAGAGCAAGCTTAGTTTTTTTTTCCACAGATGGGAAACTAGTCGCATATCTGATGGGTAGAGCCATTTAGCACCTCCTTAGTATTTGTGGAGCTTCTCACTTTCCTAAGAGTATGAGACTTCAGGTAGAGTACATGTAAGCTCTCCTTTGTCATGCCCCATCTTTTTGTATGTGAAATAATTCAGGCTTAACCATCTGACCTATCATTTAAAACCTCTTCATCATGATTTTACTAAAAAATAGTGCTTTGTTCAAAAATTGAAAATCCAACACAAAAAATATGTACTAATATGTACTTGCACTACATGAAAGCAACATTTCCAAGAATGTAGGAATAATTATGATGAGGAGTATGATGTCATCGCATTCAGACTGAAAGATGGCACCAAATTGGTCAGAGAAAGTGAATAAATTTTCACAATTTTAAATGAACTTCCCTGACATCTATTTCTGTCCAAATGTAAGATCTGAAATCTGATATCAAGAGCAGTAGCTATTCAAATTCTTTAATCCTCAATAACTCAATCTGTCTTATGCACCTTTTCTTGGCACATCAACTGCCTTCTTATATGCTAAATTCCGCAAGTATTCATGAAGGTTCAATGTAAGCCCATGTTGATTACAAGAATTAAGCTTCAACAATATCAAAGAAGCACAAACCAATATGAATAACTATACCTAACGATGAGACCAATGTTACAATTTTCCCAGGAGACAGTAGACACCCTACACCAGTGTTATTTCTTGACTTGTCTACTTATTTATCCCTTTGCTTTTTAAGGTAAGATTCCTCCCAAGTTTGAACTATTCAACATGAGATCATATTTTTTCCTTCAATTATGAATGGAATAACCACTAACAACAAAAATCAGGCATTAACATATTTGGCACAGTAAACTTATCAAGAACAAAACTAAGAATTTGAATCTACATTTATTGACTTTTATCACACCTTAAAGTCCAGTAACTGAAATAGCTTAGTTGATGCATTTTGTTGGTTATTCCACAGGAGAAAAAATAAATGGTTTCATTTATGACTAAATCAAGGCAGAAAGTAGCAGTTACAAGATATTCTGAATTGAAACTATACACAATGGAAGGGCAGCAGACAAGAAAAGCATACCATGAAAGATTCTGGTCAAGTTATGGCAAAGTAGATTATGGATAAAAATAAGAATATATGAATATATCTCAGATCAGATTTATGTCATCAATTCACTTTTGATTCTACACTCTTAGGTTCTGAGCGAGTTCATTATGTGCATGTTCTGGTAAATAATTATCATAGTGTCATTAGTAGTGTCGCCAGAATACTGCCATCCCTACAACCACTGAGGTGATATACATGCTTCAACTGTAACAAGGTTCACCCTGAACAAATGTAAAGGCTACATAATTCCAGTAATGATTGTGAGGAGCTGACTAGCAAAATATATACACACATAGCAACAGAGTGATGTGGTCAAAGAAGCAGGAAACATAATCACTTCAGGTATGGTTAAAGCCATCTGAAAATATTTATAATATTATTAAGATGTGATGGTAGATAATTCCTAATGCTGGTCATAGATTTTGGCATGGTAGACACAGCTTTAGAGGTGTCAAGATGCTGGCCATGGACTTCTGTGTACCATGGTCTGAGCATGTTGAAGGTTCACATGCAGTAGTCAACTAAATCAAAATCAGAGACACTAACTTTCAAGTCTTGGAAGGAAAGGAAAAAAAAAAAGGCAAAAGGAACTCCTGGTTATGAATGAGCAAGACGACAAGTTAGCTCAACCATAGGGACTACAGTATTTTGAGCAAGGATATCAAATTGAATTCAACTGCATCCTCTCTACCCTAGCTGTTATACATCAAAAATTACAAAAATGCAAGAAAGAAAAAAGCAAATGGTGGAACAAAGTCTTACCAAGCCACCACAGTGCAACAAGTGTGAACAAGCCAATGTAACCAAAGAACTTCTGAACATCAATTTTTTCTCCTTCAGCTCCAGAAAACTTCTTGAGAAGGACTGAGGTATACATTTAAAGAAAACATTAGTATCATTTGGTGCTGCAACTGAAAATGATCTACTTCAGAAACATACTACACTGCCAGAAGATGATGATAATATCTGACCAGTGAACAAGCCATATGTCACAGCAGAAAGAAGGCCAAAGAGATCCCCTACTAAAGAACGCTTTGTGTTTCTGCACTTGAAAACAGATGCAGATTAAATTAAACACACCTATCGGATGACATCAAAAAAAGATAAATTTAGGCATAAAATGGAAAAGGTAACTAGCAATCATTGCATAGACATGATAGGACATGATTGCAAAGAGGTTTCCAAGGCCTTCTGCATTGGAGGTAAAACAAGCATGCCAAGGTAAATATAACACCATACCCTGCAGCACTGGCCTGTGACTCGTCAGTAGCCCATGTCTTCCCAAGTGTAGTCATGACAACTCCAGCCATACTGACAAATACTGCAACAACTTTTGCTACACTTATGGAGTCTTGTTTCAAAAGGACACCAAAAAAAAGTGTGAAGAGGCCTGAAGTTGAAGATAACACTGTCGTACTTGCAACGCTAGTTCGAGCAAGTGCAGCATTTGATAAATACTGCATTCAGAATATTAGCATCAGTCACTTTCTGCATCAGCTGCTAGAAGTGTGAACCATGTATTCTAGCATAACTCTTCCACAAACTATTGGATTTTCAGAATAACGCAAAGTCCACAGAGACATACTGAATCCTTTATGTTACATGAAGAAGAGTAGTCAAGCAATGAAATTCCATGCAAAAAGCTTATAAAGCAACATAGTCATTCCAGCAGATACTGACCTCAGTTACAAACCAAACTGGGGCAAGGTAAAAGCCAAATCTAGCAATTTCCCAGTCTGTGAGTTCTTTGTTTTGCCCCATCATGTCCAAGTCCTCCCTCTGTCTAGGGAGCAAAGCGTTCCCTTCTTCTTGTGCAGAAAGGTCCAGTTCACTGTCCTTTTTAGTCAGAGTACTTGGCAACTCCAGTTCCAAGCTTTTCGGAACCATCTCATACTTCAAAGGTGAATCAACCCCGGTGGAGGATTTATCAATAGATTCTGCGTTTCTCCTCTTTGATGAGCACCTCTTGATTGCATGATATATCCACTCCTTGATTGCAGCAATGGGTAGATAAATGACCATAAGAGATGCCCCCAGATAGGTAAGTGCAAATGGTTGTTTATAGTCCGCAAATATTTTCTGCAAAGATTAGTTGTGAGTAAACTACATGGTTACACAATAATATAGAGGCAGCTTGCATCTCAAAGGGAAGAAGTAAGATGCAGACAGGGTAAGCATGTGTCCATGTGCATCATTTTCTCCCTTTCCATTTCATTCTTTTTTTCAAAGTTTTTCGGGTGGGAGGAGGGGGAGAGAGAGACAGAGAGATCAGGCTGGGAGGGGGGAGAGAGAGATGAGCTTCCCCTGAAGTCAGCTGCTAATGGCAGCTCATAAGCTTCAACCACTTAATTCAGTTTGTAATCAGAAACTGCAATTGTCTACTTCACTTGCTTCTAAATTCAATTTTTACATCTGTCCAACTGAAAAATGTGGATTTAGAAGAAAAACATGAAGCTTCATAAGTGATAAAGGGACCGCATAGAACTAACAAGACATTTTTTGAGTAATTTCTTCGACCAAGCATCATTGGCTCATCAATCATATACAATATAATTCTGCAGATGACAGAGAGACCGAGTAGATTTGACAATATGATTTTTTCTTAGTTTTGTTGGCCTGAGAATCAGAGAATCATCAATCATATAGAATGCATGTCAGTATTTTCGTTCTTATTCAACTCCACATCTCTAACATTGAATGGATCACCATAATTGTTTGACAAACGGGTCGCCTACTACTTCGTGGATTTATAGCAAAAAGAAAAGTTGTAAGGTTTCCTAACGTATGATCAAGGATGACAGTTCTTTATTACTTCCTCACGAAAAAATTGCGATCATCCTCCAATTCTGGCTACCTAAACTGCCTAATCAGCCACACGAAATGGGATGTGAAGCAGTTAACAATACATCCTAGGTTCAGCGGTCAAGCGTACTGACCATAGGAAATTTATAAAATTTTTTGGCAGATTGCCACATACCCATCACAACGAACCCCACCATGAAGCAGAGGGCTGAGCTGCGAAGTGCATGTAATAACTTGCATTAAAATTACGAAAAAATGCAGCACCAAATTTTGCTACCAGCAGCATATTGAAGCCAAAACCGTGAGGTAGACAAAATTTGGCCACATAAATCACAACTTACAAGGCCCATAGGAGACGCGAAGGAAAGGAAAACTATATATTTTGGAGAAACAACAAAAGAAGAAGGGAAGACATACCTGCGTAACCTCTGCAGAAGTAACCCAGATGAAAACGACTGTTGCAATCAGGAACAGTCCAGCCTTATACCTCCAACCCATCGATTTCCCTGCGTACAAATCCTTAACGCAGTTTCCGCTTTTCCTCGTTCACGGATGGAAGGGTGACGAGATCAGATCCTCAACCTAACCATCTCTCTCTCTCTCTCTCTCTCTCTCTTCTATGATCTCCTCGGGAGGTTTATAGATCTGGGAGTTTCAACTGGGGAAAAGGATATTGCCATCATCTTTCTCTTTCTCTTTCTCTTTCCCTTTCCTCTGGTTCGTAGATTGGCAGGCTCGTAGATTGGCAGATTTCCCTTCTTCCGTACGGAGGGAGAAGGCCGGACTCTAGCGCGTCTTTACCAATCAAAGGATTCGAGAGCGAGAAAGAGAGAGAGTAGGGGAGGGGTGCAGTTGCTTAATCTACAAAAAATTATGAACTTCCTTTTTTTTTTTCCCTGCACTTCTATTCCCGTTAACGTACCAATTTCCCTCTTTCTTACACGCGCAAGAAGCACGCGCACAAGGAGGAGAGAGTGTGTGAGAGATTCGGTCGATTCCCGACATAAAATACGAAATTGTTTTCCCGGGCCCATCTTTTGCTTATAATTTTAAAAAGCATATTATTTTTTCTCTGTTGTACTAAATCCGATCTAAATTAGGTTCTCGTTACGTTCAATGGGTCCGAATTCAGACCCTCGCGCCGATCTTCGTGGAGTAGGTAAGATCGCAGAATGGGCCATTACGCATGTCGGTGGGGGTATTAACGGTAATGTTGTTAAATATCGAGATTGGCATCGGTTAAATTGTTTTCTTCAAATTGTTTATGATTTAAAATATTTTAAGTTTTAGGTGAACAAAAAGAATATGAAATTTAAAATATTTTAAGTTTTAGGTGAAGAAAAAGAATATTTCATTGTACCATCACATTGAGAGCTCAAGCTACCACTCTATATAGTTTATACAGTCCCTCCAAGACATCAGGCCTGCTTTCATTGGCTCGAGATGAAGCTCATTTTATACTTCAAATTCCATATCGTTATCTCATTTTATAACACACAAAATTAACGCCTCTGAAATTGGCCCCTACCAGTCCAAACCACATCCATTGAAAAGTTTAAATTAATCTAGAGAACAAAAAAAGTATGTTATAAGCAATAAGGTTAATTTTAAAAGCACACATGGATTCTGATGAGCAAATGATGAGAGCGGGATCTAAAAGCTTCCAAGTTAAATATTCTAAAACAAAGTATTATTCTTGTCCTTCATTTTTCTCCCTAGTGTTTGTACTTGTGAAAGTTGGCAGTGGAGGCTCACGATAAAAATAAATAAATAAATCAATAAATAAATAAAGAAGAAAGCTTCAAGATGCGGCAACCGTGGATGTCAACAAAGCCATTTGCCCATAAGGTGAAGTGTATTTGCTGCCAGGTCGCCGTCCTATCATACCAAAGTTGACGGTTCATATAAATGCAGAGACCAAGTGGGACGGCCTTAGGAAGTCAACAGATTACAGAAAGAGACGGACAACCTTTTACAACGGCGGCCAGTCCCCACCCGCAAGAGACGGAAGAAGTTTGTCAAATTTATTAGGCGACCTTAAACTGACGAACAATAATTTTTCAAGTCCCGTATTATTAGCAATGGCCATTAGTGCGACGATGGGGTCTCCAGCCAAGCAACAAATGGAACTAGACGTCGTAAATGCATCTTCTTGTATTGGAAAAAATTTTACAAAGCGATGCCAACAACAATTACATCCGACAAGATAAGTGCTCAGCCCTTCGTTTCTCTATGTGCCCCTGTGTGTGAAGGAGATAAATTTTTTTTATTTGACTCCATGGATGAGATCAGGTGACCTACGTTCAGATGTTTGTAAAAAGAATCCACTGAAATCCATTACACGGATTGGATTTTACGGCCTTCAATTTGCCATCAATTTGAAACCATCAATTTTTAGACCTTATAAAACTCAATTCATGCATTTGGTTTTCACAATGAGAGCTATTGAATTATTTATTGCTGAAAAGCACATCCATACATGATAATGGGTGATTTAATATATCATTTCCATTAAATCAATTGGAAAATTAGACACAAAATTTAAAACCAAAAAAATAGAAAAAGAGAGAATTATGTGAGGAAGCACTATCCGTTTTGAGCTATATGGATTTGTGTTGATATCTAAATGGCTTCTCGACTAGCTTCTCAAATCATGGAAGTTGTTAAATCAAATAGACGTCTCAACTTAGTCTTGTCATCAGCAAGGGAATGGTAACATACCGCCGCTGGTGCTTCCAAGCTCCTTCTATGTCCGTAGTTAATTTGCCAATTACTTCAACCTGTCTTTTTCTCCCAAAACATTTATTTTGGTTTTCATTTGTATTTTTCGTTTACATGGATTCGCAGGCTCGCAGCACAACTCCCCATACATGTCAGAAGGTACAGAATCTGGACTCCGTCTGAACTTCAAAGTGTTGCCTCGTTCTCCGTTATTTTACCAGCTATACGCAGATACCAGTGGAATTTAGACGGCCACTAGTCATTAGTCAATGTCCTGTTTAGAGCAAATCTGAGAATCAATTCCCTCATGAATATGAACGCACTGACGGATACAAAAATTATATATATAACTGATAATTGACTACCATGGGCACAATACGGTGAGCGCCAATATTATGAGAGTGCCGGGCTGAATAAAACGGTAGGCCTACAACCTCTATCTGTTGACAATTAGGTTACTCAATACTTCTAATGTACAAGGGACTTCCATGTTCTACTGGACCTTTAGAAATCCAATAGTCTCCCTCTCTCCTTCTCAAAGGCGTTAGTCTTTTGTTCTTAATTGAAGCAAGAAGTTACCTAAGCAGGCTAGTGAATCCTTAGGTATCCCATTCAGTAGATTACCAAAGAAGTAAACTGCTTAGAGGAAACCATACAACAGAAAAGGAGGGGGAAAATGCCTAGGGAAAGAGATAAAAAAGTAAGTACTAAACAACTTCAACCTTTTATCCCTGCAAAGCAGCACAACAGATGGGCCTGGCTGAGCTCACTCCCAAGTCCCACCAGTCTTCTGCCAAGTCTCCCATGCAAGTATACCCAAGGACATCAGTTCCTGCAAATCCTGCTCCAATAAGGTTCAAACGAGAACAAGTTCCCTGGAAAACTCGATCATGTTTGTTCATTTAAAGAAGCCTGACGTACTTTACCTTCCCGATGAAATAGCACACCTAAAATGACAATTTCCAACATCCGCTGCAATCGACGATCCTTTTGCTGCCTAGGCCAGTGAAAGCTAAGTCAAGGCAGAGGCACGATAGATTTGCACAAGCTCGCAGGGTTAACCTGTCCATGGAATTCAAAACAATTAGTGGGTTGATAGCATAACTGCTATGTGTTCAACTCAAACAGATAGGTGAACAGGGATTTTCACATGACCCGGTCTATTTTTCAGATCTTATTTAGTATTTTAAGGGTGGCATTTTAATATTTCTTGTATCATGGTTATGGTGAGATCTAAAAGCTAGCAGCACGTATAGGCCCGGGCAGAGAAGGTACTAGCCATGGGGGTGTTACAATGGTGGGTCACTAAGCCTTTTGACCCCAAGTGCGGTTTCTCCATGCAATAAGTTTTCAAAATAACAGTATGAGCATGGGATAAGAAACGACCTTGCTACAAAACAAAGATCATCATAATTCAGTTCCCTTGGCCATTTTGATTTGCTGCTTCAGATGGTGCACTACCAGCTTCAATCAAAAGCAAAAAACCCAATTCCTTGTAGAATGTAGCTTAAGATATCCAAGTGCTGCATTGTGGCATGGTTTGATGCATCGGGAATGCCTTCCCTGCACTAAATTGTTTCAAACGTATATCCAGTAATTCCTGGTTTCTTATTCGGGTGACGTGAAACCAATAGGGAGAGGAAAGCAATGTGCTCTAGAGTTTCTGCTGATGTGCCTGATTTTTCTTCCAAGCCAACACACTTAGCATGTGTTAAGACCTGAGAACATATAGGAGAATACATGAGTCCCCACAACCAGAACTGGTGATACAAATTATAATAACAAGAGTCGGCAGAAAATCCTCCATGCGACATATGGATGCCAAAATAGCTGGTGCAGAAGGGGGTTAACAAAAAAATTGACATGTCACAAACTGCAAATGAAAGAACTACCGTTCTCGAACGGCATATAAACCAAGCGCATAATATACGGTCCATACTTGTTAAAACAATTTGCAAACTCTTCGGTCAGAAAAGACATCCATGACAACGACAAGGAGATTCCAGTTACTCATCCACAAACACATATAGAAGACCAAACAATGAAAGTAACGACACATGGTTATAAATTTAATGTTAGATCATGAGTAGCACGTCTAAGGTGAAATTATGATGTCACATAGCAGTGCAATATGAATATGATGTAGGCTAATTAGTGTGACAGTCCATCGGAATAATACTTAGTGAAACCCTAAATTTGCAAAATCTCAAGATTTTCCTTTCCATATGTATCATAAATATGTCAAACATTTTAATCCTACCCAACCTCCTCCAGCTACTAGAAAATCCAACTCGTTTTCTATTGAGAAGCTTGGGTTATGTATTACACTTCGCGTGCATCTCCCAAGATTACAATAAGAGATATACCCAAATGATAGTATTGAAAATTAATATTAAATTTATCCGGTTATACTACACCAAAGGTTTACCTTTTGAGCTGCAGATAAACTTTTAGAATGGCTGGGATGCCTTCTAGCGATGTTTGAGATAAGGGCGATTGTGAAATCTTGCAGCTCCTGAAACTGAAGCAAGTCTTCCAGAAAGTCAAGAAAGTGGATCATTAGCATTACTCCCCCAACGATGAAGGGTATCAACCTTCTGTCATAACCCTAACAGGAAAAAAAGTATTACTAGATTAAGTTAAATAGGCACTAAAATCAGCTATACTAATCTTAAAAGAAGAGAGCTCTATGCATTACTGAGAGGAATATTCAAAATTAGTAACTTTTATGGGGAATTTGAGGAATCCCTAAAAAAAGGGGTTCAAGGTCTCTTCCCCTCCTATTGCTTCACTGATATCAACACATATCCCACACCAATTTCAATTTTATCAATCCAAGTCTCCTTTTCTTTTTTTTCTCCCACATTTGTGCCATATTTGTGATCATGCCCTATACATGCAACAGACCTTTAAATGCACTTCATATAAATATAACATCAGGACAGGTGAAATGGCAAACAAAACTGAAAAACAGAATAGAACACACCTAGCAATAAGTGTGTATTTTATGTGTTAACCTTTTCCTTTTTCTTTTGGGTGTATACGCATCTTTATCTGGTCGTTCACATGAATACATGCCCACCTCATAGGGGGTGGATTCATTAAATAGTGCTTCTGTTGTTCAAGAAAACTATAAATGCAATATGTATGTTAAACTACATAAAACACACCAGTATTCGTGTTAGCATATGATGAAATAGAGATATGTGAGACTGTAATCACCTGAAAGTGTACAAGCCTGAATACTGTTGGATTTGAAAAAAATAATGATGAAATGAACGAGCATATGTGCTGACCAGTCCTAACTGTAGATTCCTCTTGAGCAATGATGCCACAAGAGTTCACCTCCAACCAGTTCTCCAATAAAATCTGACAAACAGCACTATCGAACCAAAAATTAACTCCTGTATTTGAACTGGTAGTAAAGCTTCATTGCTATACAAAATATGACGAAACCAGCATGCTGGGAGTAAATGAAAAACGGAATAATACCTGTCCCGAGTGTCCAGTATCTTTAAGACCTCTTTTCTTTTTGTCTCGTCCTCTCCTTCAACAGCTAAAAGACACATGCTTCGGTTTTTAACTAACAATTCCATCATAAGATCTAGGCAAACTGATAAAAGAGATGTATAATATACTTCCTTTCTGAATGCAAGAAAAGAGAGAGGTTGCTCAACAAGTTCCTGATATAAAGCTGAGATCAATGGAAATCCAAGATTGGCATTAGAAGATCCAATGCATATGCCTCCATCAGAATCCATCGTTGAACTTGATATATAGTGATAAAGAACAGGCAAAAGGACCTCAACATCAATATGATCCAGGCTGCGCCACCATTCACAGAATCGTTCCTGCAGCATCCGTGGGCAAGAACCTTTCAGCATAAGAGAAAGTACCTCTTGCATTACCACCACCCGCAACTCAAATACATTCTTCCTAGGCAAGTTCCCTATATGGATGGCTTCAATTAATTTTAAGGCACGCATACAATTCTCAGAAGACTTCCTGAGGATCTTTGGAGCAGTTTCAATGATTATATCAGATTCAGAAACTGCACAAACAATTTCATGACCAAAATCAGCTATGTTAGAGTCAGAATGATCATCAATCTTCACAGGAAGATATTTTTTCCAGAGCTGAAGATTTTTATTTTCAGAAGTGAAGTTATTCCTTAGTTCTTCCAAGTCCTCAGGTCGATAAAAAACTTGCAGTCGTTCTGGAAAGAGGTAAACAGCCACGCCTGCCCACTGCACAATAAGCACCCCTATCACCATTAAAGAGAAAAGGATATCTGATACATCGTACCCCAATAACTTCCCAGAACAGAAAAGAAAAAAAAGAGAAAGAGCAAGAGAAAATCTGGAGCATGAATTAGCATTTCCCGGCAGCTAAATGTTGTTCAAAAAACACAACGTTATCCTACAAATCAACGGCACAATTATGTAGAGACGAGCTTGGTTACAGTCACTTACAGAAGATACAATAAATCACCACACTTACACATAAATTAGTGAAGCTAACAGGATAATTAGGTAAATACCCGAGGATATATATGCTCATATGATGACCAATCATTTTCCATGAGTGCAAGCAAGCACTTAAGCGGCAATGAACTAAGAAGTTTTGACCACCATATCTCATCGACATCTTTTGAATTTGAAGTGGTATCACCATCGAGCTTTGCCTTTTCTTGTTCTAATAGCTCTTTACATAGCACAAAAAAGGAAGCCAGAACTGCTTGACCAGCTGACTTAACTTTGAGTAGGCTAGATCCATAAAGTTCACCACCTTCCAGTTTCTGCAAGTAAGTTGTCTCACCAGATGTACCAGCCAGTATATTTTCAAGGTTAGAACTGTACGAAGAGAACGGCTTGATTAGTGCAATCAAAAATCCATAAGGAAGGGGCTTCATCTTATATGCATTTCTGCAACCAACAGAGCTCAGACCACAAGAAGCTTCAGCAAACATTTCTATCAACTCAACCAGCATCTGCAAATGAAATTTTCAGTGCTTCAGCATTCAGGTATAAAATTACTTCAAGAGAGGGAAGAAGGTCATCCAGAAGATAATGCACATCTGGGCCATCAACTGACTCTTGAAACTACAAAATGTCCATCGTAATACAGTGAACCAAAACGAAAGATACTGCGTTTGTTAGCTGTGAGTGCAATACGAGCATACTGGATGAATAGGCTCCTGTGACAGAAGTATGCATCGCATAACAGCTTCAGCAATATCTACCATGCAACGAACAAAATGACCTGACTTTGAAAGCTGAAACAAGCATTCAAGTGAATACTGGGGAGTCCTGCAAATTCAGGAATATGTCACAATTTGCACAACAAAAAATGCCAAAAACAAAAACCATCGCATTTTTCCTGCTGAATGCATTTTCTATATCCTATTCAATAACTTCTAATGCATTAGCCTGCAATAAATACTCACATAGCATCAGAAAAAGTCAATATAAAGCTGCTTGTATCCAAGATTACACCAGAACTCTCATTCTAACAAAATAGGAAGCTTCAACAGTTTGTGGAATTATGGCAGTTTGACCAAGTTAGGGTGCCAAACTAAGTCTAACAGCTTAAGTAAGAAATACATGGTTCATCTTAAGAAGACCACACATGCTGAGGCATACATCTGTGCTTGTGATGATGCAGAAACATGTATAGGTGATCATGCTGAAATATGACAAATTTCCTACACAGAGAACTTCTCCATAAACACACGTGTGCGATACATACACACATACAGATACACAGAGATAGATGGGATACCATGTATTTATGTATTACAATCTCAAGTGCATATTATTACTAAATTAATACAAGCATGTAATGAAAGAATACATACACAAATTCTAAGATCCAAGGGAACAAAATATGAAATGAGGTGAGGAAATAAACAACACATAAAAATATTGAAATAGCAGAAACAAAATGTCAAAAACACAAAATCCAACTAAGGTATGAGAAGTATTCTGAGCACCTAAAATCGCGCAAATTGTGTCAGATGAAGTTATAAACATACCTAGTGCCACAAACTGGACCAGAAGGACGCAAACAACTAGCAGCTATTGTGATGTCTTTGGCATTGGATGTTAGTCCTGAAGCATGAGCAGTGCGGCACACCTCTCTCCAATGCTTGGCATCGACTATCAGGACTGCACCAATAGCCTTGCTGACAAACTGAATTAAGACACCATATATCATTCAGGTTTGGCTATGCTCAATCATAAAACTTTTATCAGAAATTTCATCTTAGTTGCACAGTAGTCAGCTTAACTTTAACCTAAAGGAAAAGGTCATTCTCCATAAATATATAAGCAATTGATTTCAGTGTAGACATAATTCATGACAAACAAAAAGCAGAAAAGGAACACCAATTTCACAAAAATGCAAATCCCAGATCTGAAGAAATCATAATGTCAGTACACGTGCATGTAAGGCTGTACTTGTGTTCAGACTTCAGATATTGTTAGTTCCATCTTATCCATCTCGATATGAGATATTATATCAGGCTTGAAAAAATATCACGTTGTATGTTAAGAAAGGCTTAATGTGTTGAAAACAAGTTTTTAGGCTGAGAGTCTGAAAGGAACAGAATATACTGGCAAAGCTTCTTTGGGGTACCTCAGAAACACGATCATTGCACTGCAGCAGTAACTGAACAAGAAGCCATGTAGCTACTTCTGGTCCGTCCTCATAATATACACTTCCAGATATAGCTGAACCAAGAAGGAATTTCAAACAATCTTGAAATTGACTGGCAGTTTCGATACTAGATAGTCCAGGCACAAGAAATAGAAAAGCACTTCCCAGCTCAAGCATGCGCCTACTGATACACCCTTCACATGGACGGCTATTCAAATGAATACTAGAACCATTACCCACACATGTGAGGGCTGAAAGCCAAAAGACCACCTACTAGACAAAGGATGTTAACAATAAGAAATGCATGGTTTAACAAGAAAAAAACTGAAGATAGACGAATATATAACAACTAACAATTATCACACAGACTATAGACTAAGCAGACTAACCTCCTCATGAAGTGGTTGCCATCCACCTCTGCACACAAGAAAACAGTAGATCTTCAAATGACAGTATAACTTGTTGTTCCAACCATGTTCAGAAAATGCAGCTTCAGCATGCTTAAGTAAGCATTCACGAAGATGGAGAACCATAGTGTCTATGAGTAGTCTTGATTCAATCATCTCAATAGGGGTTAACACTGCTTTACCTGGTGCTCTCTTGTCCGAGGAAATGCAGTCTGGTTTGTTTTGCTCACTGGTTGCATCCATGCATGAGAGGAACCATTTGCTAGTCACTTTATCAGCAAATAAAATCCTCAGCAGGAATTCAGTCACATCATCTATGTCCTCGATAGTAATTTGAATCACAATGTTAACACCAACATGTCTCCTAACAAGTACTTCTCGAAAACGCACTGCCATATCAGGCATTGCTCGGCAAAGAGAGATTAACTTCAGCAATGAGAGTGATACCAATGGAGTTTCTAGAGAATTAGCTCGTTCGCCCTTCACGTACTTCAAAATAAAATCACCAAGCAACTCCGGAAACCTTCGTGTCAAGATGGGGCTGTAAACCGTGCATGATTTGAGCAGAGCATCAGCAAATTTGGTGGTAACTAAAGAATTCACTAAAATTTCTGCACAATCACAACAGATAAAGGTGTCTGTTAGTAATCCTAACCAAGTGAAAGCTAAAGGAAGTTATTGCATTATGAAACAAATTTCACTGTAAAATTTTAAAGAAATGTGATTATTCCAACGAACATTTTTGTGAAAAAACAAAAGATACTATGCACCGAGGAACAAGCTCCGTCGTCAAAAAATTAAGAAAATGCGAACAGCAGAATGAACCTGGAGTTAACAGATCAGGGCAATAAGCCACTGAAATCGGAACTATGGACTCCAACCCCGCCATCGCTTCGTCGTTAAACCACGTGGATTCGGTGTCCCCGAATCGCGAGATCCATAAGCCACCTGTCGAAAGGGAACCATCTAGAATACGGGTGACTGCAGAAGCACGTTCACGTAAAGAACAGATTGCGAGCGTGGCACGATTAACCTGTGCAGCATCAGAATATGAGAAACAGCCATGTACATACCAAAACGGAGAACCTTCCCCTTCTTCAGCCGATCAGAGTCCTCCATAAATAACTATGATACATATTCAACGTCTTCCATAACAAAACTAAGAGAGCTACACAAGCTGTCCTTCGTTTTTCTGAATATGATGGGTGCAACGCAACACCTCTTCGAACGTGAATTTTTTTTTTTTTTTTAGATGGTAACGCTCGTCGGTAATCGATCCACAGCCTAAGCCCTAAGGTTTAGCCCACGGAAGCAAATTCTTCCCACGACGGGTATTTTAGATCCATAATTTCTGTTTCTCCATCTTACTTTCAAAAAACACGAGACATGCATACATAACCCGATAGCATATTAGGGCTTACCTCATCGGACGAGAGAAAACGCCGGACATCGTCAGTTGGCAGCGAATTCTCATCGCCGCCAGCAGCAGCGGACCCGCCGATTCCACTCCCTCTCTCCCACCCGTAAACGAGCCTCCGGACTTCTGCGAAATCGATCGACGACGACGAGTAGTTCATGGAGCCCTTGAGCAGAACGACCAAAAGAGACACCGCGAGTGTGTGTCAAAACTCTGTACGCGGGAAACCTCGATCTTTCCCGCTGCCAAGACGAACGTCGAGCTTTCGTATCAAATTAGTAACGTCTATGGACCTGACTCTTGTCAGTAATCTTATTACCGTCTCCATTTTCCTTATTTTCCTTACAAATGCTTCATTTTTCTTAGCAGTCAACCATAAATCATTTCATTGATACAAATAAATAATTATTTGGTAACTTTTTATTTCTATGCAAACAATATTTTAAAATAAACATAAAACGCGATAAACCTCGATGGTTGGAGCGACTTACCCATTCGAATCCATCAAATTTTGTACAACAAAATTACTGCCTTGTCAGTAATCTCAATAGGATCTTCATCTTTCTTGTTTTTTTATGGATGTTTAGTTTTTACTCAAAGAACCACATTGTCTAGTTGGATGTTGCAATTGTATTTCAATGTATGTAATACACCCAAAAGTCATTTCTCTAATGACATTTCAATCTATCCTTTATTACTTTGTGTAAATGCATGAACCTTATTCATAATTATGCATTATCTTCCTTTCTAGTCTCTATGAACTCAAAAGGAAGTGCATATGAATATTTTTCTCAATATTGTATAGATGACACTTTTATGATCTAATATTGAGTTTATTTTAAACTACTTTTTATACTACCTTTAGACAAACAAAAATTTTGGTTAATATTTCACAATGTCATCATCCATATTGGCCCTTATTAGCAAATACACAAAATATCAATTAGTGTATGCTTTGTGCTTTGGCCTACACTTTGTGACTGGACTACGTCACTACCCTCTTAAAATTTATTTATTTTAAAATGGGCATCCTATCATTTCAATCCCAACTGAAGCCTACAAGAAATATCATATATGTATCACTAACATGATGTGAATTGAATCATTTTTTCTTTTACTTTATTTAGTTTGACAATAATATGTATACAGGTTGATTGGTATGATATATAATAAAGTTTTCAACACAATATACAAGCAGATACTCATAACACCGTTTTTTCTTTTATATTCGGTGACAACAAAAGGATAAACATAAGGTTTAGATTATGTATGCTTTATGCATTTGAAATTATTTTATTTTATTTGAATCACACGAACCACAAGTGGGCTAACTATGCATCCTAACGGGTCGGGTACCCGAGCTTTTGGCAGGTCCATACTCGGGCAGTATCTGATCCAAGTACCGTTGGAGCACGAACATGTAAAATGGATCCGTAAACCGGGTGCGGATCCGACCCGCTATCATGGTTGCCCTAGATCCGACGGTAGATAAAGAAAGCGAGGGTGCGGTCGTTTTCCCCATTAGCGGATTCCCTCGAAACGCCGTCGGCCGCGGGAGAGAGCAGAGAGCGAGGGTTTCTGCTGCACCATGGGTAAGACTCACAATTCTGCACTGGATTATTCGTCCTGTTATTCTCTTTGAGCTTCGTCTTCTGGTTATAAGATATATTATCGTTGATTTGATCTATGTAATCGGGAGCGGCTTGGTGGCCGAAGATTGGGTTTACTGAGATTGATTGTTCGTCTTCAGATCATTGATGCTTTGTTGGTATTTTCTTTTTTCTCTTTTGGGTGGTCGCAGGGAAGGTTCACGGATCATTAGCGCGTGCCGGAAAGGTGAGAGGACAAACGCCGAAGGTGGCGAAGCAGGACAAGAAGAAGAAGCCCAGGGGAAGGGCTCACAAGCGGATGCAGTACAACAGACGCTTCGTTACCGCCGGTATTTCTCTTATTTCATCTACGGTCTTTATCTAGAGCCCCGAGACACAGTTTCTCCATGGATTGCTGACTTTTTTCTTTTTTGGTTGTTGTTGCTGTTTTAGTGGTCGGATTTGGTAAGAAGAGGGGACCGAACTCGTCGGAGAAGTAAATTGCTTGATCGTTCGTAGTTTTAAACAATGTGAGACCGAGATTGCTAGTTTTCTCATTATCCTTCTGTTTTTGTCTTTTTTTTATTGCTTTGTTACGGGATTCATGTAATGTGACCTCATCTAGAAAATTTTGGATTTCCATCTGTTGTTATCCAGTCAGATTTGAGAATATGAATATTGTTGCTTAATTTCTGAACTGAGAAAAACTATATAGTGTCTCCTTCTATATCGGTCATCAATCTGTAAAGACGTGTAGCACTTGGGCTTCCCTTTTTCTTCTAAATATTACACGATAATTGTTTGGGCGATATGTACTCACAGGAAATTTGGTGGACATTAAAGTTCCTTCATAGCAGGATACGACACTGTTTTTTGGATGGAATACACTTGTCCATTCCGTGCATGCTTTAATTTTGTTTTGGTATTTGCTTCGTGCGTTTCTCGACTCATAATTTGTCATAGATTGTGGAAATCTTTCATCCTTTTCCCACCAAGGGGAAGGCACGACACAGATATCTCGTATCTGTACCCCCGATGGAAAGTTGGACTGTCTTGGTCAGGATTCTAACTTCTCACATAGGAGGAGGGCATGGCATAAATGAATAACGCTTTTGATGGTCTGAGATGTGTTTTTCACAAAGCACAGTTTCAGGAGAGTTGTAGTATTATGGTACATGAGAATGATTTGTGATTTCTTTATCTTGTTTTACCATTAACGCTGAGAATTTTGTAAGTGGGATGGTGTCTTTCACCATAAACGAGTATTGGACGTAGTATTTGTTCTTAGTATCTGTATTCGTGGATCAGTGTGTTGACTCCACATATGCTTCGCGTTGCCTGTGGTAGCGGGCTTGTTGCTTACTCTCTGTTTTTTTCTTATGTTTATTTTTTGCTTGCCTGGTCTTTAACTTACCATATTTTAATAAAATTTGAAGGACAGTCTCAACCCAGTTGATTTTTGAGGCTTATGGCACTAGTTTGTCCACGTAGACCATTTTTTATTTCATGTATTTTTTACGTAGATCATTGCTTATTGCGTGGATTTTTGCAATTCAAGATGCCTATTCCCGTTTTGGGAGTGTTGTTAAGAACTGCGCCATAGATATTTGTGGAAAATTGGGTGGAGAACGCTGTACCCTAGGTTACCTAGTTTTTAAACCCGCTGGTTCTGAGCCTCACCTCTACCATTGTCATGTGAAGTCTGTTATGCTCTAGTCTTTCCCATCCCTCCCTTGCAGCAATTGCAGTTTCTACTGCTTTTTGAAATTACCTCCTGTTTTGGATTTGGGAGGATCTGAGGAAGCAAGCAGGTGCGTCTCTTCCCCTTCCTGTCCTTCTCGAGGAGCATAGACAAGGGGTTTCAGGTGATTGAGTAAAAGACTGCAACAAAGTTTGAAGGTTCACTAATTAAAAATTTGATGTGTCTTCTGCTGCTTATTTTTTTGGTTTGCCTTTCTTTAAGGCTTAAGGCTTCTTCTCCTTTTTTTTAATATGATTATTCCTTACTTAATATGATTATTCCTTTGAGTTTCACAATCGGTTCTCTCTAAGAATACAAAGGCCATGAAGGGAGGTGACGAGGTTTTTACTGGTCCGTGTTTCTGATCCAACGTTGATGGAACTGTTTCACCAACCTCGGATCCCTCGAAACCAAAACTGACTATTTTCCTCTCATTTTTTCCCTTGTGATTCTCTATTGCCTACTTTTGTCTGCATTTTCGTAACTGTTTCTCCTTTCTCTTATTTTTTTTCGAGATTATACCTTCGTAATTTTCATTGCTCAATGATTCACAATATACGCGAGTTTGAGATTTGTCAGAAGTTATGCTGACAAATTGAGCGAGTACGAGAGCTATTATATTTTTCAATGGGACTGTCATCCGCTCGACCGTTTTGACCAGTTTCTGGAAGGCCCTTGGGGCGTTAATGCTTGAAGAATGCTTGCCCAATAACAATCCAATATTCTGTTCCCTAAGTGCTTGTTTTTTAGCCCATGAACAAACTACGAAACCTAATTGTTTGTGACCCTGAAAATGGTATTGTTAAACTCTATGATGCTTATCCTCCAGCCCACAAGGAGTGCAAGCTGGACGTGGAAGTCTTTCTTAATTGTTTTTTATTCACTTGTGGTGTTAGCTTATACTTAAGATTGAAAGCCAAGCTGGACGTGGAAGTCTTTCTTGCATTTTGGTAGACTGATATGATGGCGTTGTATCTCCGGAAGTATCGTTTTTTGCATTTTTAGCCTTGTTTACTGGTCCGGTCTGGTTATTCGGTAGGAATGTTCAACGGGTGAGTCTTGGCTCGACTCTTATATTGCTCGGCTCGAGACATGCTCTCAACAATTACCCGGTCATGGAATATCTGGGGACATCTGAACCTCCACGTTCTTGAGAAGATATCATGAAAATATTGACTTCTATATTATAGACAACATATCTAACAAAAACACAAGTACCCCACACGTGTGCACATATATATTTAACAAGAGCAAGCTTAGTCTTTTTTTCATAGATGGGAAACTAGTCGCATGTCTGATGGTCTGAACCATTTAGCACCTCCTTAGTATTTGTGGAGCTTCTCTCTTTCCTAAGAGTATGAGACTTGAGGTAGAGTACCCATGTGAGCTCTCACTTGTCATGCCCCATCTTTTTGTATGTGAAATAATTCAGGTTTAACCATCTGACCTATCATTTAGAACCTCTGCATCATGAGTTTACTAAAAAATAGTGCTTTCTTAAAAAATTTAAAATCCAACACAAAAATATGTACTTGCAATTTCTACATGAAAGCAACATTTTCCAAGAACGTGGCAATAATTATAATGATGAGAATGATGTCATTGCATTCAGACTGAAACGATGGCACCAAATTGGTCGGAGAAAGTGAATAAACTTTCACAATTTTGAATGAACTTCCCCGACATCTATTTCTGTCCAAATATAAGATCTGAAATCTGATACCAAGAGCGATAGCTATTGAAATTCTTTAAGCCTTAATAACTCAATCTGTCTTATGCACCTTTTCTTGGCACATAAACTGCCTTCTTATGTGCTAAATTCCACAAGTATTCATCAAGGTTCATGTAAGCCCATCTTGATTACAATAATTAAGCTTCAATAATGTCAAAGAAGCACAAACCAAATATGAATAACTACACCAAACGATGAGACCAATTTTACAGTTTTCCTTGCTTTATGGGACGGTACACACCCTACACCAGTGTTATTTATTGACTTGTCTACTTACTTAGCCCTTTGCTTTTTAAGGTAAGATTCCTCCCAGGTTTCAACTATTCCAACATGAGATTTTATTTTTCCCTTAGATTATGAATGGAATAACCACTAACAACAAAAATCATGCCATGTTCGGCACAGTAAACTTGTCAAGAACAAATATAAGAATTTGAGTTTAAATTTATTGAGTTTTATCACACCTTAAAGACCAGTAACTGAAATAGCTTAATTGATGCATTTTGTTGGTTATTCTACATGATAAAAAAAAAGTTAAATCAAGGTAGGAAGTAGCAGTTACATGATACCGTGAATTGAAGCTATACACAAAGGAAGGGCATCAGACCATGAAAGATTCTGGTCAATATGTGGCAAAGTAGGTAATGGATAAGAATAAGAAATACATCTATATATCTCACATCAGATTTATGTCATTAATTCACTTTCGATTCTACAGCCTTAGGTTCTTATCAAGCTCATTATGCGCATGTTCTGGTAAATAATTATCGTAGTGTCATTAGTAGTCTCGCCAGAATGCTGCCATCCTTACAACCACTGAGGTAATAAGGTTCACCCTGAACAAATGTAAAGACTACATGATTGCAGTGATGATTGTGAGTGTTAAAATTCTAGAGTTATTAAACGGCTTCTTCTTATCAAAAGTCTGTTCTTGTCTACTTCCAATCTCATGACATCCCCAGGCCGCACCTACCCACCAATTGGTAGACAACGAGTCAAGCTGCAGCTCGAACTTGCTCATATAAACTCGGCTAGTTTATTAAACGAGTCGAGTTCGAGTTAAAACTCTAGTTATAAACGAGTTCAGGATTGAGCAGAAAATGCAACTCTTCATATGAAATCTCCTCTAGCCTTCATGATAAAGAACCCTACACTTCCTATGGCTGAAATCCTTTTAACTAGACATTTGACTATTTGAATATTGCACAAAACGACTAGAAGTTGGATTCAAATTATAATACAAAAGGCACAATACATCTCCAAATTTGACATGTAACTGTATTTAAATGCCAGTAAAAAATGAATATTTACCAAATCATAACATACATTTTCTACTTGAACTAGTAAGCCGACCATGAGCCTTCACGCTTCTACTTGAACTAGTAAGCCGTCCACGAGCCCAGACCACAGTGAGTTGTCACATACGCTCAGGTGGATGTGTCGTTCCGCTTGAAATTGAACATCAGAGAACACGACAAGTTAATAAACTAAAGTTGAGAACTGGACCGGTCAGAAATCAATGGAGTTGAGAAATCTGGCTGGTCAGAAATCAATGGAGTTGAGAAACCTGGCTGTTCACTTGGTGGTCAGATAAGGTCTTCCAAATAGAAACCTGGCTGTTCTTGAAGGGTTGGTGCATGGAATAGAAGTGGGAGCTAGTAGGTGGCTAGTTCTTGTCTTGAATTCTTGAAGAGTCGCCTCCTTGTATTATAAAAGAAGAAGAAAAGGAGGGCAAAGGGAGGACACTGACATGCAAGTTAAAGTGTGGCTAACACGACATCTTAAAGCACCAAATGCAAACCCTGCTTATTGGGGGAGAATGAGTTGAATGAGAGCTTCACTCTTTTATGAGCAGCAAAATGAAATACTCCTCTTGCTCACCAAAAAAGTAAAGACCTAACTAAAGTATGAAGTAAAAATATATATAAAGACCTAACTAAAGTATATATATATATATTGGGTAAGAGACAAAAACCAGCCCTATTAAAGCTAATTATTAAATCATTTTTTTGCAATCTAACTTTATGGATATGATGTTAAGAGTGATTTGAGGAGAAACATATATTAAGTTAGTAACTTTCTTACTTAAACGACATTTTTTAATAGTCAAAACAGCTCTTATGCCATCAAAATGGTGATAGTTAAAGATCAATTGTTTATACAAAAATAACATGAATTAAAGCATGATTTAAATTATATTAGTGTTTATAAACACATTAGAAAGTTCACAATTAGTTTAAGTCATTTTTTAACATGAATTTAAGAGGTCTTGTTTTTATCCCTTATCCACGTTTTATATATATATATATATATATATATATATATATATATATATATATATATATATATATATATATATATATATATATATATATATATATAATCTCAAAGAATTCATCTCCAATGTGGCAGGAGCGTTTCAAAGTTATTTTGTATTCATGTCATAAAGGGCCCGTTGGGCCGGTGGGCGAGCTTTGTTCTGGCTCACAAGGCTTGCCAGGCCTCTATTAAGGACTGGGTAACCAGCAGGCTCATTGTGGTGCACGGCTCGGCTCTAATGTATATATCGTTGCATAAGATAACCCCTTCTTATTTTATTGCTGGTCCGAATTAAATACTGCCGTTGGTTAAGTTTCCTCGTCCAATCAATCCAGATTGAGAAAACCTAGTATGATTTAGGGCCCGTTTGATGGGCGGGTGAAATTTAACGCGGTAAATTTACCATGGTAAATTTTTCTGGAAAAATTTACAGGATGAAATTTCTCCCTCTTTAAATATGAAGCCATGTTTGATGCACAGGAAGAATTCACCGTGATAAATTTAACCCTGTTTGATGCACAAGAAGAATTAAACATGGTAAATTTAACCCTGTTTGATGCACATGAAGAATTTAATGTGGTAAATGTTTTTTTTTTTTTGTGTCTTCTCCTCTCCAAATTTAGCTGCCTCTCTTGCCTCTTCATTATGATTTCTTTTCCAAAAGAAGGTGACTCTTGTGATGTATCAAATTTTCGGCCTTTACCAATCATTTGGGTCCCAAAAAGATCATTTCCATGGTCATAGCTAACTTGTTGAAGCAGCTCATGCCTCACCTGGTGTCATCAACCTAACTTTTTTTTTTTAATTCCTCACTGCTACCTGCACTGTGAATTCATTTTTGCTTCCGAATTAGCTCATTCTTTGGCTTGTTGCGGCTCCACTGTGGTGCATCATCCGGACTCCAGAAGGTTTGACAACTTCAACCTTGAACCATGCAATAAAACACTCGTTATAGGTACAGGGGACCCAACATTTTATTTATAATTTGGTAAAAGTATAAAGGTAACAAAGCCAGAAAATTCCCGACCTTTCAAGAGATGCCGCTTGCTCAACATTTTCTTTACAGTTTGGCTACGATATACTCATCTCTACAGACTGTAAAATTTTTACATGTACCTCAAGATGACTTGAGCATCAATATCTGCAATTACTAATCCTAAGCATCGGCATCACCACCGCCATTTACTTGAATTAAAGATAAGGGATTACAAGATATACACAACTGGAAGATTATTAAGCTGGCCTACCATTTATACAATTAACCTCAGCATCTATTGCCTCTCATTTTCAATCTACCAAAAAGACAAATGAAGATGGGAAGGAGAACAAAACAAACATGGACTGGTTTCCAATTACGCCAGCCATGTTAGCTGTACAAGGTCTCTTGATCCTCTGTTTTCAAGGTGCTTTCCATAAGTATAACGCTTCAGAGCATTCAAGTGCACCTTGATCCGTGACAGAATGAATTCACGTTGGTCATCACAGGTATCGATTACCTTTTGCACAACATAGTTTGCAAACTGATCTTTCATCATAGCCTGTTCAAGTAACCAACATGAGGCACAAATATAGAACACATATACAAATGGTGACAACTAGGGATGTCAACGAATCGGATTCGGATCGGATATACCTTTTACCATATCCAATTTTTTGGATATTTGGATATTCGGATTTAAATTCAAATTCGGATAAAAAAAATTTATACCATATCCGAATTCGACTTAAAAATCTATATCCGAATCCGATCTGAATCCGATTTTCAACTTATATTTAAATCCGATCCGAATCCGAATTTTAATTTATATCCAAATCCGATCCGATTTTCAACTTATGTTTGAATCCGATCCAAATCCGAATTTTAATTTATATCCGAATCCAATCCGAATTTTGGATTATATCCGAATCCGACTTTTAAGTTATATTTGAATCCCACTTTTAAGTTATATCAGAATCCGAGCTAAACTTTTAAGTTATATCCGAATCCATCCGACTCAGATTTACGACTTTTATATTTCAGTTATCAAAAGTTGTGCCTTCAACAAAATCCAATTTCAAACCATGTGATTAGGAAGCCAGCTTTAGTGGCATTAGTTGGTATATGAAGATCAAGAGAAGAATTTGTCAACAAAGCTTTCTCTGATGCTAATGGCATTTCTATTATTTTGCCTCTCCTAGCCTCTCCTGAAGACTCAAACTATGAATAACAAGAAATGACCATTAACTGCTTCTGTGGTGAAGAAACAAAAAAAATTAGCAGATTATCTGCACTTTGAGGATAGACAGGTGATTTTTTTAAGCTTACTCAAAGATGACAGCAGGACAGAACAACAGGTAACAGTACTAGAAGCCTCATTTTTTTATATTCAAGCATGGAAATCACAACATTTAGCAGTGTTTCTTTATCACAAAAGCATAATAGAAATGTCAGGTTCAAAGTGACATCTTGTCATCGTCTTCAAACTGTCAAATGAAAACAAGCCAGACAAAGTCAGTCCATGAATAAAGCAATTAACTGCAAAAGATAAATTATTTGAGTACAGGAAGCCCAAAAGACATACAAATAGATTATGAACATTTGAAAAGAAGCAACCATGTTTCAAACACTAACAGGTTCCTTAATCCTTCAGTTGAAGGATTTAACATGCCTATCGTATAACATATCAGAATGCAGATTGCCATACCTAATACAGACATAGGCAAAACAAATGCAGATTTTTGTTAGTGTGAATGGAATCCAAATACAATGTCTTTGACAGGAAAAAAGACAACACACCTTAAGCTTAGCCATGTATGTGCCTCGTGCCATTACTCCTGACGGAGTCGTCTCTTTCTCCAGCATCTGAATGTAAGGCTCTTGCTGTGGAGCAATGTACCCAACATGCATTTGCATTGATTAACTTATGCATTTATATCAAAATTACGAGAATTTCCTGTCATATAATCTATAAAGTATTTGCATACTAATTCATATGTGATCAGAGATAATAGTCATGGTATATCAAGGATATGTCCTGGCTATCGTAATGCATATAAATGATCCAAACCACGGACAGAGAGGTAGAAAATTCTGGACAGTTGTTAGACACGATTCCTATGGTGAGGAATGTGACTTCTGGCTCTAGACCTGCAACATAGAAAAAATTTGGCCAAAAAATGCTATAAAGGTATATAGAAAAAAATAAATGAAGCTTATTCGACAACAAACCGTATTCATTATCATCAATATGACCAAGTAGCTTTTCCTTCCATTTCCTTAAACTTTCATCTTCCTGAAATGTACGAAATCTTTTGCTGCCTTTGTTTCTCTTAATCCCTCTGTCAAACGTTTTAATGGCACAGGTTGCAACCCAAATCCAAATCAAATAACACCAAGTGAGTAACAATTAGAAGCTAGTAATTTAAATGTGAACAAGTAAAAGAGGAAGAAGCCCAAAGAGGCAGGCCGTGCGGCGGTGAGTGGCGAGCCTGTGAGGATGAGGTCTTACGGTGAGTTTAAAAGAGAGAGAGAAACAGAAACAAAGAGAGAGCGGATGAAAGAGAGGGTCAATGTTACATACCTGATGCCAATGGCAGTTCGGAATCAGCAGAGATCGATGACAAGGTCACGGGATGTCGGTGGGCTGTGGCAAGATACCGGATGCCGGACGGTGGAACTGTGGACCAGCCGGACGGTGGAGCTGTCGTGCTGGTGTGCGGCGCAACGGTGGTGAGCTGGTGACTGGTGAGGATGGTCGACAGAGGAGGGCAAAGACAAAAATGAAAGAAACATAACTCTATAATTTTTACCTCAAAAATGGAAGGAGGAACATCGAAACACCGATCACTAATTTTTACCCTAAACCGGTGAACCGGTTTCGGTGTATCGGTTTTCAACATTTAATGTAAAAAAAAGGGAAAAAAAAAACCTCCATGAATTTTTGGTGGCCCTCAAACGTGGCCTTAGGGTTGCATTTGGGGGCAAAAACTTTTAGAAACAAAGAAAACTGAATGGGAAAAAGTTAAATTTTCCCGCCTAAAACAAAGAGTTTTGAAACCGGTTATTTTAATTAAAAAAATAGTATGTAAAAGTTGTTACCCATTTTGAAGCCTAATCAAGCATTAACAGTTCAAGTTTAGTGAACTCGAACTCAACTTAATTGTTTAAATGAGCTTATCTCTATTTTTTTATTTTTTAAGATATGCTTGATTTCCTAATAATTTTCAAATTTTAATTTTTGATAATCAAAATACTGTTCAAATTTTGTGTGCTTGGGCCCATTTCAAATATGTATGAAAAAATAAATGATTTATTATATATATATATGTGTGTGTGTGTGTGTGCGCGCATTTCATCAAGTCAAGTTTTTTTTTTTATTGAATTTGACTATAAATTGCTTTATATTTTGAACTTTTATATTTTCTTTTTATAAGCAAATATTTATTACTAAATTTTCACATGGTTTGTTAAGATGTTTTACCTGTTAGCTTATTAATTTTCTCAATAAGTTATTTATGCTCATATTTTATCATATTTGACTTTTATGTTTTATGTTTTAAGTTATTTAAGGACGTTTTAAATGATTTTCACATATATTTTTGATAAATTTTCTTTTTTAAAATACTTGTTGAAAACAAATAGTATATTGAACTTTGATTGGTTTATTGAACAACTAGTATTTTTCCAAATTAACTATGGATATTGAACATTGATTGGTCTATTTTTAAATAATAACATATTTTAATTGAGTAAATTATTATTTCCTAATGATTTCTTATTAAGAATTATTAAATCAGGTGATCCATATTATTTTTCATTTAAAAATAGACATTATTTAATGTTTTTTTTTTTTTCATTTCATTGAGTTAATTGAAATTGTTTGTGTTACATCCATAAAAGTAGTGTTCATTGATATATCAACTAATTTATTATTCCTCATATCTTGATCGGAAAATTGTTTCTTACATAAAACTATATAATTACTCCAATGATATATAAGATAGTTTATTAAATCTTACAATTTGTTGTTTTCCTACTAGTTAGATGCTTTTGTTTTCAAGTTTGTGAATTATGTGTTATATATCGAATACTTATTGTATGATTATACAAAGTAATTTACTTGATTGATTAAATAAGTAAATTGATAATTTGATAAATAAAACTTTTTTATAAGTTTAGCAGTTTTTTTCGATTATGCACAATGAAGATGCTTTCAACTTAAAATGAATATCATAATGAATTTAAGATTTCTATTTATTATAAAACGTACTTTTTTTAAGTTGGTTTTCTAAAAAAATATATTTGTTGCCATCAACTTTTTTTTTCATATGAGTAGTGCATGCCAATTTTTTTTTTTTTAAACTTGCTATTATTTAAATATATAATATAGTTATTCTTGTAACCAATTTGGCATTACTGATTTACGGTCCATTAAAAAAATTGTAGCTTTAAAAGTGTCTTTTTCATATATTTTAAAATTCCCATTTTATTGAATTTCTTCGTTGAAGTTTTCTTTATTATTTCAATTAAGTAAATATATATTATTTACGATAACGTGTTTAATTGATGCCTTAACTATAATAGTTTGCTTGGTTGGAAAAGAAATTAATTAAACATAGTATTATTTAATTAATTAATTTTATATGATATAATTGTAAAATATTTTAAGTTAAATTGCGTATATGATTTCTATAAGAATCTGAAAGTTAGCTCTTAATAAGATATTACCATATATAATATTTATGTTCAGTTTGTGTCATTGTATTAAGTTAGTGAGTTTGGTTAGACCTTCTGCCCAAAAGATCATAGTGTTATCTTAGGTTTCTATTTCAAAACCTGGAGGTGGATGTCAAATTGCTTACCATATCCGATTTTGTAAGAGTAATTCGGATCAGATAAGGTCTGACCCGTGTCAGCATCCCATTCAAAATTCATCATTTCTCATATGTTTGCCAGTACATGGTGAAATTGTGTATACATCATGTATAAAGCTTCTCCATTGATCTAAAGGAAGCAACATACTGCACTCAATAGACACAACAATGCATCGGTTTTTATGAAATTATTGTTCATTTCAGCTTATTAAGTAACAGCTGAAAATTGGCTGTCTATGCATGTAATAAACAGACACTGGTGCAGCACCTGAATAACACGACAACCATAAGGATGTGTGGACAATGTCACGACCTGCCCAATTAGTGCAACTCAACTATTCCTTATTGGGATACAATTATTATGCAAACCCTTAAAAGGAATCAGACCCAACTCTAACTCATCTACATTTTATAGTTACAAAATCAGTACATATAAGAACATAACCAGAAAACCCAAATAAGAGTTAGCAGGTCTTCTAAAAAAAACTGCATAAAAATGTTCAAATATTCTTTACAAGTCAAATGCCTTGAGGAGAACCCCATTGCCTATTGCAAAATGCAAAAAAGCCAGAATATAACATCGATACATTCATAGATCAGAAGCACGAATCTACCAAACAATTGCAAAATGCAAAAAAAGTTACAATTGCAAAGCAGTAATAACTGACGATCAGAACAAATATTTGAAGTTTTGAAGTTTGTTTGAAGGCAGCAAATCACGTTTTTCTTATCAAGTGTTCATGTTTATGCAAAAAAAAAACATCAGGCCTGCAAAAAGGGACGCAGAGACGGGGCAGCAAATCAAACGCCCAAATCTCTGTCTTAGGAGAAGCGAGAGAGATATTTATGAGAGACTCACGGGGCAGTAACAGAGGGGAAGGAGCGACAACTATGGCAGTGGCGGATGATGCCCTGTCTTTGCGTCTCTCTTCCCTGCCGGTAAGAAGCCAGAGAAGAACGACTTAGGGCAACAGAGAAAGGGAGAAAGCCTACCGGCAGAAGAGCGGAGAGGTGACGGCAGAGCGAAGAGGTGACGGCGCAGCGGCGACGGTGAGAGCGGTGAGGCCTCTGGTGCGACGGTGAGAAGGTAGGAAGGAGGAAAGCTGCAGAGGGAAGTCGAGCGGGGTGAAATGAGCGCCCGAAACAGAAACTCAAGCGGGTGAAATTTCACCCGCTCCCTTTTGCGTTAAAGGGGTGAAATTTCACCCTCGTTTGATGAGTTTTTAATCGGGCTGGTGAAATTGCACCCGTCCTTACAAATTTCTCCCTCCCCACAACGTTTAACCCGCCCATCAAACGGGCCCCTAGGTTCAGGCCCCAAAACTCGACAACCATAAGAGAGTAATGACCTGAGCATGGGGTTGGTGAGGAATCAGAGTTGGGCGGTCAGGAAGCATCCTCCGTTTCCTCTTTTATCTCTTCTTCTCCTTTTCTTTGGCTTCACTCGAAAGAAGACCTCAGAGAGAAACAAAAAAACGTCATGTCATCACCCAAATCAACATGGGCATCATAAAAAACGTGAAGTCGTCCTCATCTATTGAGTTGCGAACGCGTAAACAGGCTCACATACATCCAGTAACACCCTACCTCTTGGAAACAAGAAATGGGCAGTCGGGGTTTTTGTTTCTTGTTGATGATGAGGGTGTGAGAAGGAAGACCCATCCAGGGAATTGCGTCTAATCGACAAGTTTTGGGTATCCTGTGCCATACTACTGAATCTGAAGATGAAGGCCATCAAGGACTGGATTGCGTGCCAACTCTCATCAAATCTTCTTCTGTCGTCGAGGCCGCCGTCACGAGACGATTCTTTCCTCACCGAGGAGCCTATGGTTGAACCGTTTGTAAACTCGGGTACCCTTCTTATTAACCATTTAGAATTTGTTCTTGCTTCCTATATTTGTTGGTTTTCTTACGTTTCTCGTTTAACGGTGTGGCCATTAGTGGGCTTTGTCTGGGTTGTTATTTGATGCATGACTAAACCAAATTGGATTGCTGCGTTGTTTCTCCTTTCCGCTTGGCTTCTTGTTTATTTGTGTGTAGAATTATTTTTCTAGGTCGAGTGGTCCGGCTTTCGTTAATTTGCAGAAGAGCAGATGACGTTGGTAGGTATCTTGGAATGTTGTAAATGCCATTTATCATTCCAATATGTACTGGAACATCTGACCTCTTTCCATACGTTTGGTTAGTGTTGTATCAAGCTAGTTTTGTACCGGCGTTCTACTTGTTGCTCTCTTCTCCTTATTCATAATGCTCCGGCATGCTATTAATAGACATCTACCACCAAGCATGTCACCCATGTAATTGCATTTGCTGCACGTAATTATTTTCTTTTAAGGAAACCAAAATTTGATTCTTGAGCAGCTAGTTAAGTTGGCCATTCTTAGAAGGACAAGCCTCCTCGGTGGTTTCCTTCAGTGGCTGGTCTGTACTTGTCAAAGCTTGTCTTTGTAACTGAAAGGAGTCTGCCTAACCCCAGCTTGCCAATACAGAAGAGGGAGAAAATAACCCGAGGTAACCAGTAAGAAGTGGGTGGAAGAAATGATTTTTTGCAGCTGAACCTCAAAATGGGTATTGAAAAGGTGCAGAAGTATTTAGGGAGCATAAGATAGAGGGACAAAACTTTGTTGGAGCCTCTAGAACAGAAATTAATCATCTCATAATATATTTAGGATAAGTATGTATCTCTTGGTAGTTTGGTTCATACTAGGAACAAGGAAGGTAGCTTTTTCAAAGTAATGGAAACCAGGAAACTTGAAAGAGCACATTTTTTTATGTGTCTGAAGCAAGCTTCCTATGACTTGAGCTTCCAAAGGTTTGTGGAACTTCCTGATAATTATGATTTGAGCACAGGAATGCTGGAATGGTCCTCTTACCTATTGGTTTTTGTGGTAAAAAATCCTTCTTTCTCTCATTGTGCAATTAAAGGATGTGGACATTTTTAAGCAGTTTTTTTTTGTTTCAATGAGGTCATCGAGCATAAAGAATGTGACCATGCTTTCGCAAATTTGGAACTTTGTTATGTTGAAGGAGCTTGAGCTTTTGAAGAGGAATTGTTACATCTTTTCTCTGCTAAGACCTACCTCCAAATTCATGGGCCTACTGCCTCAGAGAATATGACATGAGCATGCTATATTGTTCACAGGGAAACTATGAAAAAGCTTCATGACTGGTACTAGACATGAGCTGCAATATACGATAGAGCTTGCTCTTGCAGTTAGAAGGTTCAATCAAGATGATACAGATTTAACCTTCATAGTGATGAAAATCTGTATGAGGCCAAGAGTAGAAAATCTTAAAATGCACCATCGAAGGGAGCCTAAGTGGGAGATGGTCCGAATCATCATTGTCAAATTTGACATATGATGCATGGATGCAGACTCAAGTATTGGTATCAGACACTCTATATGAGTGATGATCACTATGTTCACCAATTGTGAATCATCTGATCAACTTGATTGATGCTTCAGAAGTGTCATTTGTAAAACTACAAAATCAAAGTACCACGAACCACGAACCACCTAAAAGGTAGTTTTATGTGCAACACCTTATGAACTATTATGTGTCATACTTATTCAGTCCATATTTTCATGTACTCTTTCTTTCTATATACACATACATACATAATGTTTGTATATGTCTACTCTTGCTCTCTGCATTTACTATCTGACCAAGAAAATGAAATTAGGAGCAGCAGCACATCACCCACTGCTTTCTTTTTTTCTATTTGGTAAGAAATGGCTGCTTCTGGTTAGAAGGGCTGAAGGAGAAAAGAAAGGATGATTTCATCTCTGACCCTTTTGTTCTACTTGATAGAAAAAGGAATGGCTCTTCTACCAAGGTTTTTGTTTGTTTTTGTTTTTTGGGTACGGGAAGAATGGGTGGTGGATGACACCTGGCCCCTTTTCTCTTTTTCTATTTTAACTCTAAAGAGTGAGGTAACAAATGTGATAGCCACAACTATAAGAACTGTTCAAGGAGTGCTGTTGTTGGTGCCAGAGTTCAGTGTCTGACACTGGCAGTCATGCTTATACAAGTGCCTGTTAGTGCCAGACTTCAGCATCTGACACTGGCATTTCATGCTTATACGAGTGCCTATGTTTCATAGAATTTGACCAATTTTTAATGAAAGTATTGCATGGATTGAGGGAGATAAGGAAGCCTCCATGTAAGGCCCTGTAAGATGTAAATATTTTCAAAATTCAAAACACCCATAAAGTATGGGAGCAAAAGGGTCGTACTATCCATCATCACTTTCCATAAACTAAGGAGAGAACATAGCAGAAGACAAGTTAATTATGGACTTGACTGAGAAACAAAAAGTTATGGGCTAGCTTCTGCAAGCTTAAATGAAGGATGGATTTGGATAAGGCAACAGAGGGAAAACTATTGACTGTGAGACCATCTGAAGGATGCATATATTGAAAGTTAGCTTATTCTCTTCCATTATTCTTACTTATGTTTGAATGTCCCATAAAAATGAGATTTCTTGTGAATTGCATAAAACTATGCACTATGTATACAATGTTTTCATATGGAGCTCTTTATCCTTGTACAGCTGGGTTAAATCATATGAACAATTGGGTGCATTAAAGAGCTTTCTATTGTTTGTAGTTCTCTAGACAAAACCACGGATTTTAGGAGTCTGTTCTAGCAGCCATTTCTGTCAGTGTTCCATCATCTATAGCTCTAGATTACCTTTAGATGCTCAAAATAGTCTTTACCTTCTTGACATGTAGTATATTTGGGAATTTCAGATATTATTGAGGGTACATGACAAATGATAATGAATAAAGATCAAGGCATTCTTGATCTGAAGCACGAGCATGGTGGTATAGCCATGATTAAGGGTGACTCATGCATGATCCACTCGCAATGAAGCTATTGTTATAATGCATTGGAGGTTCCATCATGGACATGCTTCATTGGAACGACACATTGCTTGTTGGTTATCATGTCTCTTGTTTGTAGTAGATGATGTAATGGTTGAGTGCGACAATGTTGTAAACTTTGTCGAAAGAGATTTCGTTATATGGATTCTTTCATTTATATCTATGTTCTAGATTTTATATAGCTAACTGGCACATTTTCTGGGAATTGTTGTGTACTAGTCTTGTGGATTTATTCGTGAGTTGCCTATAAGGTACTTTTAGGCAGCTATTGTAGCTCCTCACTCATTTAGTATTATCCATACAAAAATTAAAGTCAGAAGACTTGTAAAATTTAACAGTTAGTTTTTGATATTCGAAGATCTGAAGTTGCTCTTTTTGGGTTCATAGGCTTTGTCTGGTCTATCATATGATATTGTGTGACTTGAAAAATATAATAAACTACCTATAAATTATAATGTACCTGTCAATTGAAATGCTATCACTTCAGCACATGAGACTCATCCTGATGGATGCCTGTTGTTGAGAGTCCTGAGACCTGATATTGTTGTTTCTGTTGTTTTCTTTTTTTCTCTCTCCAGGTTCGGATGTACTTGCTAGTGAATCTGCAGTGGAACCTACTGACCCTTGCTCTTTCTCAATGGGTGATGAACCTCATTCTTCAGCATCTGCTGTTTCTGAAAATTCACACTTGTCATTCTCTAATGCTGGGCAAATAAATGGTGATAAATTGGCACAGTTACATGGACTTCAAATTAAATTCCTGCAGCTTATGCATAAACTTGGTTTCCCATCGACAAATCTTGTGGTTTCACAGGTTTTATATCGATTACAACTTGCTGGGCTAATACAGGCTGGATTACCAGAATCAAATGCTTTGCTCAGAGGTGATAGAGACAAAACAGTAGCTTTGGACCTAGAGTCCACTGATAAAATTGACTTGGAATTTTCCATTACAATTCTTGTTCTAGGGAAAACAGGTGTAGGTAAAAGTGCAACCATTAATTCTATTTTCAATGAGGCAAAAACCAAGACTGATGCTTTTCAGCCATCCACTATCAAGATTCAGGAGGTTGTGGGGATGGTGAATGGAATCAAGGTCAAGGTGGTTGATACACCGGGTCTTTCACCTTCTGTTTATAGTCAACGGCGGAACAGAAAAATCCTATTTTCCATTAAAAGATTCATGAGAAAATCTCGTCCTGATATTGTTCTATATGTTGACCGCCTTGATGTTATCAGTATATGTCATGGTGACTTTGCACTACTAAAGCTTATCACAGAGACTTTTGGCTCTGAAATATGGTTTAGTACCATCCTTGTGATGACTCATTCTTCTGCCATTCCTGAAGGACCTGATGGCTCCCCAGTTGGTTATGACTTGTTTGTAAATCAGTGCACCAACCTGGTTCAACACTATATACACATGGCACTGGGTGATACACAGTTATTGAATCCTGTGTTGTTGGTAGAGAACCATCCTTTCTGTAAGACCAACAGGGAAGGGGAGAAAGTTCTTCCAAATGGTCAAGCTTGGAAGCGCCAATTCTTGCTCTTGACCATTTCTTCCAAGGTCTTAGGGGATGCAAATGCCATCTTGAAATTCAAGTACGATGCTCAAGGAAGGAAAAAAGGCAGAAGATTGCCTTCATTACCACATCTTCTCTCATCACTTCTTCAGCCTCATCCTGCAGTAAAGATGTCAATGGTGAGTAGCTACGAAGAGGCAGAAGGGCTAGTTGATATGGATGAAGAAGACGACTTCGACAAATTACCTCCTATCCGTATACTAACAAAAGCACAGGTTGAGAAATTGTCTAAGTCCCAGAAGAAGGATTATCGTGGTGAGCTGGATTATCGTGAGACATTGTTCTTAAAGAAACAATGGAGAGAAGAATGCCAAAGGTGGAGTGCTGGTAGGGCTTCTGACAGTGGACAATTTGGTACGGATGATAGTTTTGACAGGGATGTGCCTCCAGATGTATTTCCTCTCTCAGATAATCCTCTTCCACAAAGCTTTGATTCAGATTATCCATCTTACAGATATCGTTGCTTGGAGACTAATGGCAAATGGTTCGTGAGGCCTGTTTTAGACTCACAAGGTTGGGATCATGATTTTGGTTTTGATGGAGTTAATGTTGAAGCTTCCTTGGTCTCAGAGAACAATGTCCATGGCCTCATCATGGGCCAGATGAACAAGGAGAAGCAAAATTTTAATTTTCAAAGTGATTGTATGGCTGCTTATATGACTGAAAATGGGGCCTCAAGTTACGGAGGCCTGGATGTACAAGCTACCAATGAAAACCTTCTTTGTACTGTTCGTGGAGATTCAAAAGTCAGAGCCTTTATGCATAATAAAATTGGTGGTGCGGTTTCGCTTACATCAGTTGATGGCAACCTTTTTGTTGGGGCAAAGGTTGAAGACTCTTTGTTGATAAAGAAATGGTTGAAGCTGGTTCTAAATGCTGGTGGCATTGCTGGTCAAGGAGAAGCAGCATGTGGAGGGAGCTTGGAAATGTCTCTTAGAGGGAGAGATTATCCTGTTAGGAATGAAAAAGCTACTGCAGCTGTGACCGCTTTGTCATACAAGAAAGAGGTGGTATATGGAGGAAGCTTGCAGATAGACTTTCGCCCTGCCCATGGCACAAACATGTCTGTCCAGGCCAATATAAACAGCAGGCAAATGGGTCAGGCTTGTGTCAAGGTTTGTAGCTCTGAGCATGTTCAGTTGGTCCTATTAGTTGTCATCCCAATTGTCAGGGCGCTGTTTGGGAGAAAAGAAGATCTACATGCTAAATAAATGGAAGGACAAAAGTTTCAGTACAGATTCTAGTTCACAAAGTCGAGTGTCAGAGAGCAAATGAAAATGGTGATGGGCTTCGCTCGAGGGCCTGAAGGTGCACATTTGGAATGATGTCAGAACGAACAGAAATGTATTATTTGCATGGCGATGCAGTTACGAATGGGCAAATAACCTCTTTTGACCCACATATTTTTGAAAGCAACCTTCTTAAGCAATGCTTAGGAAATGGCGTGGGGGAGGAAGAGAGGGGGAGATGGTGCATGACAGTAGTTCTACCAGGAAGCAGCCATCGTGCTTATCCTTGTCAGATGACTTGTTGACTTGACAATTGTAGGTGCAATTTTGTATGTAAAGAGTGAGATAATAATAGTGATGTATTTGCTCAAATGCGACTATCTTTCATTTTGCATGTCATCAATCCTCCAAAAGGAAATGGATTGGTGCCTCCAAAATTAAATATTTCTTTCAGGTGTAAACTCTTTGTACTTTAGATCTTTATTCTTGGGGTGCAGGATTCACAATTTTAAATCTAGTCAGGTACACCTTTTCACCCTTTCTTTCCTTCGCCAACACCTTGGGAGTGGTTTTAGCTTACTAATTTATTTGATTTTTTTAGGGAAAAAGGTGTTGGGTTCTTTATGCAACTGACATACTAATAAGTGGTTCATTTTGTTTCCAAATTCCTCCTTTTAACTCCAGAATGCAAATTTTAGGGTCCTATCATCGTCTTGTGTAATGGATACATGTCCACGTTTGTTTGTTAGAAAACAATCCCAGATCATTTTACAAGATTAAAGTTGTGTTCATATGTTTGTCCCCATGTTATGGTTTTGTATGGTATGCTTTTCTATGCTTACTCGATTATTTTTCAAAGGGTTGAGTAGTAACTCTAGTTTCACATCGTGGAGATGATCCGTTTTAAATGTTTCATTTTGACCTCTTACATTTGGGCAATCAAACGATGGTGTTAAGAAAATTTTTAGGCTGCTTGTTGCCTTTCTATTTCTCACACACACAGACACAGCACACATTCCTTAATTCACTAGAAGTTGCCTTAGCAGCAGCGACATTCTACTTGAGCTTGTATTACAATCTAATGACATTTATCATGTTGGAACATACACAAGTTGCAGGAAAAACTTGCAGGGCACAGATTACTAATTCTATCACTTCAAGCATATGTACAATTTGCTGCAAAACCAAGCTATGGCAACTGGGATTTCTAGCAATGCAACAAGCGGATTGTTCCTTGAATATGAGTAGATGACAGCCAGCACCAACAAATCCAGCTTCATCAGTGAAGGTCCACACTTTATATGCTCTGGTCATGGATCCTTCTGACAAATTCAAGCTTGAATCAAAGTTCAGTGTTCCTGCTGCAACTTTGTTCTATGTCCACTTTTAGAATGTCTGCACTTTTTGTTCATGAAGGAAACCACCATGGAAGCGGAAAAGGAAAGACATATGAATGAAATAAATTGCAGTCATTTTTTTTTTGCATTATTTTCTCTATTCGTCTAACCCGCATGCATGTTATTCTTTTGTATCTCCTCTCTTATCATGCCGTGAAACCTTAGCCTGCAGATGTGCATATAGATGGGTGACCATATAGATCATTAACTGCACTACTGAATTGTTTTCTGTTCTTTCTCCTTTTACTAACAACTGTAAAACCTTCACCTTCGACCTCCCTGTTCTTGCTCTCTTCTTCATTTATAGACTGTTCCTGACACGGGTGAGACTGGAAGTCCATTTTTTGGTTGTTTTCATCTCCATAGAGGACTTTGATTATTGCAGAATCTCTTCCAATGGGATCTAAACACTGATTCTCTTCTGCATTTATAGATTGTTCCGCACAAGAAGGGTGAGATTGGATGTCCAATTCTTTGTCGTTTTCATTTCCATAAAGGACTTTGATTATTGCAGAATCTCTTCCAATGGGATTTAAACACTGATCAGAAGATCTATTGTTTTCTGCTGATTGAGCTGAAACCACTTGCAATTTAACAGATTCTAGGTTGTCCTGGACCGATTTGACGATGAAACTGAGCAGAATTTGCCTTGCCAGTTCACATTTTTGCATCTTATCATTATTTTTCTTGGTTTCTTCCATGGTCGCTTCATTTTCCAATGGGTCCTCTAATGAATTAGTAGGTTTTTCATACTTGTCCTTGCTGTCAAATGCTGTTTCTGATTGCTCATGTGAATGGGCGTCTGCACCTACTGATGGAGATGGCGGCCAGACTTTTCCAGGCACAAATTCAGCTGCATTGGGATTCATTGTCCTCGGAGAGCTGAAGCTGTTTCTGTCCATAACGGGGTTAAGATATCCAGGTTTTAGTCGGAAGCCATGTCCATTTGTGTAATATGCAGATAACCGTGGGCCACATGGGACTCTGGCTGCAATAGACGGCTGGTGTGGGATGTTTACAGGTTGAGGAAGAACTCCTTGATCTGATCTCCCATCATCAAATCCAGCTGAAGATATTGTGCAGAATGGCTGAATAGAAGGCAGAGCACCCGGATTGAATGGTTCAGCTGCGGCTGAGAGTTTGCTGTTGCTTGCCTCAGTTGCTGTCTTGTTCTTTTTGCCATCTCTTGGAGATAGTGTTGTGTCAGTTGGAGTCACATTCTTCACATCCTGAGCCAACTCTGGACAGTCTGATTCAATCAATCTTTCACATTTATCTACAACTTTTTCTTCCTGCACCTCTTCTTTTGAACTGATGTTTTCCTCCTTGTTCCCTGCCTTTACATCACTTCGAACCTGTTCGCTGGTACTACCCATGGCTACATCTTCTGATGTTCCCATTACAGTCCTGAACACTGTGCCAGGAGTTGCAAGAGCTACTTCTTTGTATGAGAGAAACTTAGAAGCCACCGTTGTGACTGTTGAAGTTGGGGATGAAGACTTCCCAATAACTGTTAGTTCTGAGTGCTGCAGAGATTCGGTGGTGTTCTCTAACTTTTTTGCATGTTCAGTTGGATTATCTTTATCAACAAAATTAGAAGATTTGACCAATTTTCCAACAGTATTGACATCAGATGTAGGTGTTCTTGGAGGCGCAAACAACTTTTGCCCTGGTGACGGAGTTTTTCTTTTGTACATTGTGCCCTGGAAGTTAGGGGATTCAGAGCTGTTTGTATTGAGCTTAGACAAGGCTGGTTTCCTTTGGCTAAACCTACGTCCCCCTGAATTTCCAAGACGCCCCCTTGAACCAGCTTCTTGCCATCCTTCATCATCAGGAAGTTCGCTTTGGTCTCTATCAACATGTTCTGGTTGATTTAATTCATGTGTGGATGTGTCAACCTTTTCTTCTAAATGCACTTGTGTCTTGGTTTTGAGATTGTCGTCTAGTGTGGTTTCTATACGATCTTCGCCTGCTGGGCTTTCTTCTGTCCTATCATTTGATGCAGGGCTTATTTCATGTTGAATGTCATCTCTTAGTATTTCAGAATTGGTCTTCATCAGCAGCATCTGCCAAAGAACAGAATAGGAAATATATAGGTGAAAAGCATTGACATGGAAGAAGTTTGCAAACTTGAAAAGAGTAGTTTTATTTTAAGCATCAGAAAATTGTCTATAAAAATATCAACTTGTAGACTGATTAAAGTTAGAACTTCTTATGGTATTAAGAGAATAGTTTGAGAGGATGCAACATCATCTGATGAGAGGTGGAATTTGGTTCAAATTTCAATAAGAACTAAACGTTGGTTTGCAGTTAATAAAATTATCTTTTACCACATTATGAAAATTTATTCCCATTATTTCATGGATGTTCCTCTACATAAAAGAAGCTACATCCTAGTTGCATGAATTTATATGTTCGCAACCATACAATTCTAGGATGAGTTCCATGGGAACACAATCAGATGATCTGTTCACTAATTGATGATTAGGTTAAAAATACAAGGATGTCGAAAAGCATATGAAGATACTAAGTGTGCGTCCTGACAATGAAGTCAAAAAGTGGCATATAACTACCTTTGCCCGACGTTTTTTCTGCATGTCTCTTCCTTTTGTCTCTGTATCTGGGTTTATGTAGTCAAGGAGATCTGATACACTGATTCAGAGAAGATATTAGAATGAATAACATTCTTATAGACATTCAACAGGTTACATGTCACATGATGATTAGTACCTGAGGTGCCCTTTACAGGCTATGGTTGTGTCGGGCTTTGGTGTACCATTGCGCACAGCTTCTTGTTGTTCTATGTTCTTAGATTCAAAATATTCTAACCAGGCAGCAGCATCCTTCTCATAAAAACCCATCGCAATCAACATTGAACTCTAGAAATAAGAATGTAAAGAATTAAATAACATGAAAAATCAAACAACCTGAGTGCGAAGGTCTTCCATTCCAAGTTTAGCTTTGAGTATCTGTAAGGTTGTTTGTTCATGTTGGACACTAAGTGGATATGCCTCCATCAGTGAAAGAGCTATAGCAATGGCGTGATAGCTTGCAGCAGTCTGGAAGTTAAACAGAAACAACAGACTATTAGAAGGTAGTAAGTGTATAAAATGTTGAAAACTGTATTAATCTCTAGAACAGCCAGAACTCGGACCACATAAATATGTCTCATAAGATATAGGGATGTGCATACGATGCTGAATAATAAGCATCAGCCATGCAGTAATGGACAGGATTAAAAACAGAATCTTTTTAAGGAAACCATAATAACTTAACAACAAAAGATATTATCAAAATTTTCTGAAGTACAAGAGAACTGACAAATTAACAGAACATCAGTAAGATCAAAACTTAATTTGATGGGTTTCCCCAAAGTTTTCCACAATATAGCTATAGTATATTAATATGATTCATCAGTATGTGCAATTTCATAGGTTTGCTTTTGTGTAGTTTTCTTTTCGGAATCTTTTCAGAAGAGGGCATGATAGCATATTTGATCATGCTTCTGAAGTGGCTTAGGTGGCAGATGGCATCTTAGTTGCCTAGGTGGGAGCACCTAGGTGGTCCCAATAAAATATTCTTTTAAAAATTTATTTACTTTAGAAGTGTGACATTTTTATTTTTCCATCTTTTAGTTTGTTACTTGAGGTGTGGGAGTTTCAGGTCACCAACATTCATCATCTTCTTTTGCCCCTTAATGTTATTCTGTGGAGACTGACCAACTAGATCCATGTAGGCTACTGCCTAAGCCTCGACTAGGCTGTTCTATTGGGTCTGCTGCTTAGGTGTTCCTAGCACTTCTAAACCCATGCTTGGATCTGCATTTGTTTGTGGGTGAGCTGAAAGTGATGATAATTAAAATAATATGTGTTTTTAAATATACATACTTGAATGTGGTCAGCTCCGAGTAGCCTTTGGTTGCACTTGAGGGCCTCGTGTAGATATCTGAGAGCAACATGCACATTCCCCAGGCCTTCTTCCATCATTGCCACATTGATGTATGTTGCGGCAGTGTTAGGATGTGATGTCCCACATGTTAGATGCAGAAGGTACAGTGCTCGATTTACATACCTAGAAAGATTAAAGGCTAAAAGTCAGCGACATAATATTTTTCATATTAAAAATAGCAAACCCTTAGTGGGACTTGGTATTAAGAGAGAAGAAATATTATGCATACATAAAGGAAAAAAGGAAGCAAAGGTTTGTTTTGAATACTGCTGAAGAAAAAGTCAAGCCAGTCTTTGGAATAAAAAAATGCTGCTGTAAACTAAACCCATACAAGATCTTTTATATTTCACTAAATTCTTTCTCCCAAACAGCTTATGCATAAGAGAAAGAAACCTCATCAACGCCAAAACCTGAAAGTGCCTCCGATCCTGGGCTCCTCATGGAAATATCCCTTCCAAGGAAGCAAAAAATTTACCAATCTCCTTTCATTAAATGAAAAATTACACTGACAATTAACTTCATGTATCTTAAATTCTTAATTTATATGGGATACTTCCAACTGTAACACCTTTTGTTTCAGTTTGTTACAGAGTGCCTCTGCCTATAGCTTATTGGATTAATGCTTATGATGAAAAATAGAAACTTATGATGAAAAACCAGGAGAAATTTGAAATATCATATGTAGAGACCTATTGAAATATCGGATGTAGAGCCAGAGACCTATGTATGGCAGACAAGCTAATGATCAACCAGGTCTCTGCTCCTTATTTGTACTTAACATAAGAAAAACGAACTTTGAAATTTGAAACATTATTGATGGTGCTTCCTGTAAGAACAAAAATATAGGTATAAACCCATATAGTTGAGGTCTTCTTCAATGAGGATAACACCCAATCAACACAAGAAATTAAATAAGATTTGAATCTATATCCACACACTAAAGATATTTCACAATGTGAATGAGGAAAATGCATCAAGGCATAAAAAAAGTCACTAAATACTCATACAAAACAGCTTCAAAGAAGCTTACAAGAAGGGGGCCAAAAAGGCACACATATAGGCCCAAGGAAGGAGCCATTGGGTTCCCCAATGGCTAGCAGTCTACCAGTTGGAAGCCTAACGGCTCTCCTAGCTGAGGCTTTCAGCTGCACTAAAATAGGAAAAATAAAATACAGAAAATAAAAACTAAAAAATAAAAATTACAATGAGAAAAAGGGAAACTTTGCCTACTACACACACCTAGTGTCCTAAGAATTCTAGGTAAAGCATCAGGTAAAAATGGGAACTGGAAAAGAAGAAAAAAAAAGTTGAAATTGAAAAAGAAAAAAGAAAATAAAATGTGCTTCCATGATAACGAAGGCAAATGCATTCAAGGCATAATAAGCTTACTTCAAAGCCAGTTCAGTATGTTGCAGACGGTAATAGAAAACTGAAAGATCCCCATAGCTCTTCATTGTATCAGGGTGGTCAAGTCCAAGCTCCTTCTCATTTATATCTAGGGCCTTTTGCTGATAAATAGTTGCCTGCATAAGGCAAAATTAGTTTCATGTAAATTAGGTTACTTACAGATTAAATAGGCAAAGACTTATAATCCTTCTCAAGGCATCTAAAGGAACAAACAATTCAAGGACATGATCATAGCTAGGTCAATGGTTGCAATGAACCACAAACCACTGAGAGATTTACTGTGCAATGAGGAAAGAAGGTCAGTAAAATGATTTGTAGGATTGATGCAGCAGCTGAGATGTAACATTTAAATAAATCACCTCCAACTTAATGATAAATTAAGACATAAATCCATAATATAATGTAGCTGAGAGAACACTAAGCATAATATCAACCCGATACTGGAAACTCTTTCCATGCAATATGACAAAACCATTTGTTTATATGTTACAAACCATCACTATGTTGCAGGTTACCTGGTTGAAGTCTCCTGTATGATAGAGTACCACAGCTAACAGACTGTATGCTCCAGCAGTCATCCGATGATAAGGGCCACACACAGCCAAAAGTTTTGACAGTGCCTTCAAATTCAAAGCATGGAATCATTACACAAACAAAACAATATGGCTCATAATTTGAAAATGAATAGTTTTAGTATACCTTTGTTCCACAGTTGACAGCATCATCAAGCTTTCCTTTATCTAGTGCAGTCTTAGATGACTCCAATAAAGTTCGACCATCCGCTGATGAGCATGCTACATGCTGAGGAACAGAAAGGAGGTTCAAGTCACATATGGACGTTATCCTTTTCAAGATGAGTCTGACAATTGAATTCTGCTAAGACTAAAAGGCTTACTTTGTAAACAGGAATCATACTGATGATGTCCGACTTTTCAAATGGTCTCGTCTTATCCATCTCATAATCTCTAGGAACCATCTCTAAACCAACCTTCAAGATAGCAATTAAAACGAAATACATGTCTCTCTCTCAGAAATGTGAAAATATGCCCCATTTGTAACTAAGTCTAAGTTTTTAAGACAGGAAAAACCTTGTGGCAGAGTCCATGAAGAACTGCAATCTTTCTAATATCTTCCAAATCTGCGCCTTTGAGTTTCCATCCAAATCTTTTAGAAAGAAAAGTGTCTAACCACTTCATTTTTAAATCATTTCCATCTTCATGTTTGGTTGCTTCTCCTAGCAAAATATTTAGGCAAGCCGCTATTGCTCCAGCCAAGTCATCCATATTCTTAACTGCAGCAATAACTGCTTGTAGAATGTGCTTGAAGGCTCGAGTAACCATCTCATGAATACAAAGGGATTGTATGTGAGGAAGCTTCTCTGAAAGCTCACCCTGGTTCATGCAAGTCAATGATATTATAAGAAATCAAGAGCTAGCTAGCACTCCTATTAAGCCAGAAACATGATCTTTGTAATGCAAACTGAAGAAAAAGAAGATGTAATCCAACTAGAAGAGTGAGGACTTCAAGTCTCTCTTTTCTACTTTTTTTTCACAAATTTAGCAAAACAAAGTGTCTCACCACACGTCCAAGTGAATGCATCTGTAACCCTCTTGCATGCATGAAGTCAGTTAGTGTTCGCCCATCAACAGGAGAGAGTTCAAGTGATCCACAATCTGCTACCTGCAACAAAGTATATCTCAAAGAAGAACTCGATATATGCTTCTTTAGAAAAGGAAACTTATCTTGGGATTTTGAATAAAGAGCAATATAAGTTTATCTTACCAACTTTGGTAGGGCAATGTCTTCATAGTACTTGTTTGCCATCTCATGTAGTTCAGCCTGTGACTGTTTACACAAAGAAAGCTAAACTGTTAATATAGCCATATAGGTCTATGAAGTGAAACTGAAGAGCAAGTGCAAGAAAAAGGATACTGTCAAAATGTCCAACGCATATTTGTATTGGCAACATGCTTATCCAATAACAACCAAATGAGACATGCTTCAGAATGTTATGAGCAAGTTGGTCCACTGTTCTTTTCCCAACATTGGTTAGGAAACTCACTAAATTGGAAAATAATCGAACAGATAATGCAGGAAAATGCCGACAAGTATATGTGACAATGCACGTGCATGCTGTAAAAGAATATAAATCTGAATTTGAAATTATGACTGCAAGAATTTTCATCTAACAAATATTGTTGATGCAGATGCCAACCAATACCCTGTAACAACTCTGAAGCATGAGACAAAACAGTGAAACACACATGCAGAAAATAAGGTAACAATCAATTGAAAATTTGAAACAATAAGTTGTTTAGTCTAAGCTCTAAATATCCATGAAAAGAATTTCAAAATTGAGACCTGAGAAAAACTGCATATTTGGCTGCACATTTTTTATCCATACGCGAACAAAAGTTCTACATGTAATGTCCACCTTAATGGACAAATTATTATTAACAAAGGTCAGTACTTCAAAACCAAAGTCTTCCCTTTGTTATGTGAAAAGGTTCCAGGTGATAGAGGACACCTTCATAAAAGACACAAGCATATAAAGAATAATCATAAACAAGGACACCGATCTTACAACTGCAAGGACCAAAATAAGCTTAGTGATTTAGAAGAAAAGACAACCGTAAAGCAAACAGGTGAAAATTGATGAAATTTTCCTCATACATGCAAACATGCCACTACCATACCTTCACATGCAGTCCTGTTCCAGATTCCTTCAGACGCAGAAAGGCTGGTCCAGGGAGGATTTTTTGGAGGTACGTTTCCTTATTGCTTTCTCCATTTTCCTTTCTTTCTATAGAATTGATTTCTGAAGTATTGTGGACAACACCATCTAATTGATTAGATTTAGTCATTCCATGATCTGCTTTCCTTTTTATCTTTTTCAGCAATCCAAATTGCTTTCCCAGTCCCTTCACAACTTGTTCTTCTTTACTTTTAACAGCAACATTTGAATCATTACTTTCTGCCTCCTGGTTCTTTAGATGTTGCAACCAGCATGATCCAAGTTCCCATCGGAAAAACCTGACTTCCTCTGCTGATTCACTTGCCAGCTTCTTCAGGCTGTCACCAAGCACAGACAGGACCAATGACATAGCTGCCTGTAGATCATCTGAATCACCAGAATGAGAATGTTGCATGCCTCCAGGAGAATCTGTGCAAAGTGACTTCGGAAGCAGTACTCTTAGGCTGAAAAGAACTTTTATGGTTTAGGTCAAGTTCAGAACAAAAGTTCCCATATGAGAGAGAAGACTAAACGACATATCAAGGAATGGGTAACTGAAAATAGAAGCAAAGAATTTGACCAGGGAGTCATTCCCGTGCTTACCTATTGATGTTTAAAGCATTGGCCCCTCCATTTGGCTGGTCATCAATATTGATATCTTGAGGTGCATGGTCATCATCGTTGCTCATGTGATCTGAAACTTTCACCACTGCAGTGTAACCGCAATGTCTGACGATGACAACACCTAAAGTAGCAGTGTCCTGCAGAGGAACTATGGCGATTGAATACTAAATCTATCCATAAAGAATGCCAGATTTTTCTTTCCTGAATAAAGAAATCAAGTATCTTCACATACTTACCTGAACAGTGACATTCTCATCAACTGTGATTCCTTTGAGCAAGTTCCTGTCAGCAGCTTCACCCGCTGATACTCCAAGTGTGTGACTGCCATCAATTTTCACATCAAACTTCACACTTGCATCTGGTGTGTCTCTTGTTATTGTCATCTTCAAGTCTCCTACATTTTCTTCATGGCCTTTAGAGTCCATAGGATTTTCAATTGAGATCGGTTGTTTATTTCCATCCATTAGACGGCGAATAGCAGCAACAGCTTTGAAGATTGAGACGTCCACAAATAGACTATGAAGAAGGAAGGCCTTCCGATCTCGTATTTGCCTTTCTTCCTCTGTTTGGCACGGCATTCGTGCAAGAACTGAAAATTCTCGAGCCCATTTTCTTTCATCATGTTCACCATTCCTTCCCTGTCCACCACCATTACCATTCCAGTTTGCATCCTCTACCGGTAGAGCAGGGAAACCACTCAAGGATTCGACAACCATTGGTGGCACAAGCCACGTATTGGCACGAAATCCAAATGGCAGATTCCCAAACTGAAAAATTGACATACATATTTATTGCTGAGAAATTTATAATATGATGCCAATCTAAAGCCCCATTCCATCCTAATCCAAAAAAACATGCTACAGAAAAATCACCTTATTGTGCTCCATAAAGGCTTTCATGAGAGATTCATAGGCCTGCAAGAGCAAAAACAATGTCAAAAACTCAAGATTTCAAGATTTTGACAGCCACTTATTATAGATAAACCAAATAAATTCAAAATCTAGTTACTCACATTAGCAAATGCACTGCTAAGTTGTTGCAGTAGATCAACAAGTGTATGACATAAGTAAACTTGCTTCCCAGTAGTATGAAAGCCTTTGCAGGAGGCAACCACTGCCACTACCTTCCCATTGATCAATTTCACCTGGAGAAGAATCCTTATCACTATATATGGTGTATACTTGCACTCGGAACAGGAAGATCTAGAAGGCAAGTTACTGAAAAGAATAACTCAAACAAAATAATAGGGGCGGAGGACAACATTCATTCAGGCAGTATACCTAGCTAGACCAAGGAACCTGTGATGCATTTTACATGACAAACAACAACTGCCTAACGCCCAGTGATTCAGTGGCTGCATATGCAGGTCAGCACGTCGAACGTTATTTTTGTTATGATCCTAATGTGAAAAAAAACCAAGAAATGCGGCATGGAGAAGAAGAAGAACCTTAATTTCTCAAATACAGAGAACAAAATTGTTACGAACAAATGCCTTTGAAGACAGCACAGAAACATCTTCTTGCTTACCAGGAACATTTTTAAATGGCCCGCATTTGTTTTATTTGAATTTAAAATTCTTCAATATTTAAAGGCAAACTAACATCAATAATGAACGAAACAGAAATTCTACAACCTAAAGGATCACATACTCACATCTATTTGAAAAAGATCATCTTCCTCTTTCTCTTCAACAAATTGGTGGCCAGATTTCCTCAGAACTGCCACAAAAGGAAACGGAACAAAACTTTAAACTTCAGCATGAAAAGTGGAAAAGCTTGCAAAACCGAGCTCGCTGGAAACAAAAACACGCCCTAATAAAGAAATTGAAACCCTCAAATCCCAGCTTTTCAAGATTCATTCAATGAAGCAAAGATGAAACGAAACGTTTTTGAAATTATTCCCCAAATACCAAGGGCTTCCTGATGTTCCGAAGAGCTTCAGGGATCTCTTCGGGAATAAATTCTTTCAAGAACCCAGACAAATCTATCATTCAATTCGGATAATCCCTCTCTCCGAACCCTGAAAACCCCACAAACTTCGACAAGAAATCGTAATTCCATCCATAATTTCCAAAGAACAAGAAGTGACGGTCAGGAACGGGGGAAGAGCTGCTCACATTGGATCGGGGAAGGAACGTGCGAAAATGAAAAGAAATCGTAAAACTGGCCGAGCTTCGAAGGAGGATGGATCGGCGTGGAACCTCTGCTGTTCTTCCCGTCGGGTCGCTCCGCGGCCTCGATGTTCGTCGACGTCGCAAGAGGAGAAGACGATCCCTGTTTCTTGCCGGCCGATCCTTTCTCTCCATTCTTCCCGAACGCGGTCGTGCAAGCGACGATGTCGAGGAACCTTCGCACGTGTGCCACCGCCTTCTCCTCGGTGTAGTCCTCTGCGTACCCAAAGACCACAAAACATGTGAGCTCGTCGGTTTCGCAGTCCGGAAGTTAGAGACGACAGAGTTGGCGGGAAGGATGTTAAGACGAAATGACGATTCCGCCATTATGAACAAATGATTGTTTTGGCGGCCCTTTAGCCGGAGCAGGTTAGGAGAAAGGGTACTTTAGGAATTTCAAGGTGCATTTGCAAGAACCCATCATCATTCATCGGCGCCGTTGATGGAATCAAAATACTACCCTTTCATTTTGGACAAATTTACGAATGAAAATAACCATGAAACCCATCCCCGTAAGGGATTTATTTGTCATTTGGATTGGACCGTTACGCTTCGTAATGAGAGAGGACAAGGTCAGTCTGCCCCTACGATCACACCGCGTAGAGCACCCACAGCCGTACATCATGAGCCTATGCGAACTCCCCACCGTTCATCTTGAGGAAAATTTGACGAAGGACCGACACTTGCTAGGACAGCGCCTCTGAACTGATCGGAACTTCGTTCATGTGATTTCTTCGTGTCATTTTCTTCTCGGGCGTAAGCAATGAAAATATTTACGTATGGACCAATATTTTCTCCATATTTGCAGTTCAGTCTAAATGCATTATGCAATCCCACTGACAGCCCTCAAATGTTTTTGGCCTTTCAGTACGTGGTCGGTCAACTCTAAAGTCTTACGAGAAACTAGTAGTTTGGGAAAAATATGTGTACATCGAGACTGTGATATATTGTGACAAATAATTACGGTGTAGAGATAAACATACGGTAACATTCTAAATAGCACAACATAAAGCACTGTGAAATTGTGAACGAAAATTTTCTTTTGGGATCATGCGCAGGCCAACTGAGAGGGAAAGAGTGGTGAAAATCAGGTTACCCATATCAAATCAGACCCAATCAAGGCACTCCATTGGATCTTGTTGATCTAAAGTACGTTTTGAGTGTCAAATAACTTAGGCGCCAAGTGTGAAGAGACAGGTACAGCACCTTTACAGCCAGTGTGCATGTGACACAACCTTTTTTGGAGTAATTTGGTGGTAAGTGAGAGGTAAAGCCACCTCCTTCTCCCTACTTCCCATGGGACTTAGTAGTCTCTTGATACATTATTGAACTCGAATGTTGGTTATGCAACTGGTGAAGAGACTGAAAGCACAATCACCTGCGTGCCCCTTAGACCGACCAGCTATGTTACGACGAAACAATTTCTTAGAGTAATTTATGTTAAGCATATTATTAATACAACAAATGAAGCATAAGGGCATTAAAGGATGCAAGAATCAAATTCCCAATGTGACAATGCTTTCTGCTACGTATCAAAATTTTCAAAAGATATTGATTATGTATGCAATTTCAAACGAAAAAGTAGGTTGCTTGGTGGAATAAGAGATCTTATCAATCTTTTCACAGACATCGATACGGCAGGGCTTAATAAAGAGGAAGACTAATTCTACACCGTTGGTTCAATGCTAAAGAAAACAAGCGCAGCAAAACGTCAAAAAATTAACACAGAAAAACATAAAACCAAGAAAAGATTCTCTCAAACAAATAGAAGGGTGCCTACAATCCCCTAAAAGACAGAAAAGGGGAGAAAAGAAAGGCTCTTGGTTGAATTTGAAGCGCTGAAAATGGCAGACAGCAATGGTGAACACGTAGAGAGAGAAAACTGTTGCCAATCACATCAGTCAAGTCCTTAAAAATGGTAGCGGTCCTCTTGAGTATCTTCACCAACAGTTGGTAGGTCTGCCAACCAACACTATGAAAGAAATGAATTATCTGGAAATTACCTACCGATGTGGTTTAAGGTTATGCAGTTTGTTCGTAGCAGCTAAAGGAAAAGGAACATTAGCTTTTACAGCAAGATAAAGGATTGTCACCTGCAAAGAAACTCTTAATGAACTAACCGGTCCTTACCTTCAACCATGGTCAATATACATGGCTTAAGGGAAACGATTTCGACACAATCTTTCAGTTTACCTCCTCTGACCTGCAATAAGCAAATTAAACTATGTTTGTGTCAATATGAAAACACAGGCCAACTGAAGCAAATTGCAGAAACAGAACAGTGAATCCTTTCCTGCGGGTCTAACAAGTGATGTATAAATTCACCTCATGGGATAATGAGTAGTTTGTGAGGTGACAAGTATCCACATGCGAGGCCAGGAGCCGCCGGACATCGATGATCTTGTCGGTTGAGATACCCTACAGTTACCACCAAAATGAATTCATTCTTAGTGTAAGAAAAACTGGTTCGCTTAAATTTGAAAGATGGTTTATCAATGGCCCAAAGAAATCAACAATGGGAGTTGGAGTTTGCTTACCTTGAGTGTTATCTGCGTGCCATATGGAGTGCATACAACGATGTCAATTACAGTAGGCAGCACTGTGTAGCAAAAAAATCTTAAATATAATCAGAACCAAAGGAAAAGAATGATTGGTATCTCGTAAGATTGAGGAATATTGAGCATGTATCTAGAATATCTGTCAAAAAGAGTCTAATTCTAAAGCTGTTGAGATTTAACCTTTCCCCTCCTTATAATGAATCTAAATTTTCTGCTGCAAGTCTGATTCTAGAGCTGTTGACTACTAACCTTTCTCTTCCTTTTTCTTCTTTTCTCCCTTGGATTTATTAGTCTTTGAACGACTGGCTTTTGGGGCCATTGCAACTCTCTACCAGAATAGGATAGACTGACTTGGCCACAAATAACTCCACCGAATTGATCCTCTAGATGCAGCTTTGTTCACTGCATCTCTGTTGGTGAGGAAGGAAGTGGTAGAGGACGGAGGAGGAGGGGGGTCGGTCTGGGAGAAAGAAAGCACCGAGCAACAGAGAGTGATTCAGAGAAGAGTCTCGGATAGGATAAGGAGCGTGGCTACAAGTAGAAGAGGGAAGTAGAAGAGGGAGTGAAACCTTGGCCTCTCGTTTTGGTTAAGGGCTCGTCTCTCTCTCTCTCTACTGAGCAGAGAGTAGGGAGCCATAAGCGAATGCATGCTTTATGACCAAAAGGGCAGAGGGGGAACCGTTGAGATGATGACACGTAGCAAGCGTTTTGCCTTGCAATTCTTCTCAGTTCATCACGTGCAGTGAGTAGTGAATTCTGAACCAAGTCAGCTGACTTACAGGGATTTAATGGTCAGAGGTTCCTACAGTTTACGTGTTAAATTCTTAAGCCCCATTAATGGAGAAGAAAAAGGGGTTGCTTTCTAATGCTTTAAAACAGAGAAGTTGCTTTCTTAACAATTGTTCTCACTCAATCTGAGGATCTTTTTCAAACTAAACAAAGAAAAGATGGTTGTACTTTGTTTTAGTGCAGAGATTGAACCCTTTTGTTTTATTTCCAACTTTTTGCTCCAACCCAAGTTTTGGTTGTCCAGGCAATTACAGTGAACGGTGGGTTACAGGAAACTGATGTCATGTTTATTCACAAGCATGAACTAAGAACTGTCTCATCCCTTAACATTATCTGCTCTAGAGCAGTAAAAGGATTTGCTTTGTAAAGTCATTAGGATATCATTTGGGCAAGATCTGGTTTATAAGATATTCCAATTCCATTATCCCAAATCCAGTTCAGGCTCAACCTCAAGTCACTGCCTTCTGCAGTGTATGTGGTAGATATGTTTGTGTATTAGCTTACCTTGGGGCTATTTATAGAGTTGGGAGCTTCTTTTTTTCCGCTTTTTGGCAGTTCGGATTATCTTTTGCATCTTGAAAAGTATCATCATTTCCTATATGTTTGTTTCAAATAGAGATGCCTAATGTAGTGGTTTCTAGTCTGAGCATGTGCTTGGCTCTAGAATACTCTTTGTTGAATGGGCGCCGCAGATCTATTGGCCCACAGCTATTTCATCGAAAGGTTGGATTGTCGATATACTAATAGGCATGATCTATACGGTTTATTTAACTGACAGCAAGTTTTTAATCACATTATTTGGCATATAAGATTGGGGACATTAGAAATCAACAGCTCATAATATATCAAAATTGGATGGATTAAAGCCACACTTTTGTTGCCAAAAAATAAAATCAAACATGCAGTTCTTAATAAAAAGATAATCAAGAGGTAACATTCGTATATGAGGTGCGGATGAATTAAAGAACGTTGGAATATAGAAAGGTTGAAAGTTTGTGAGCCTGCATCCTCATTAATGGCTGACTGTGGCTGAAGCTTTTTTACTGGCCAATCAAGAGGTAACTGCAGGTGGGTGACAGTAAACAGAAGGAAAAAGAAGAAGGAAATGCATATGAGCATTGACACACGTTGCAAAAACTCATCTCCGCGACAGAGAGAGGGATATCCTCACAGGAATAAAAATGCATCGATTAGCTCATCGTCATCATGCCATCAGTATAACGACAGGGACTCTTGCAAGGCATGGAGAGTCCAAGCTTGTCAGGCTGGAGAATTAAATGGGGAAAATCTGAGATCGGCAGGTGGCTTTTTTTTTTTCAACTTTTTACTGCACCAGCTATGGGCTCTACAAAGCTCTTGAGCATCCGATTTCCAATGTATTTTGCTGTGCCGGGTCTTGACAGTTTGCATAGACCAGAAAATTTTTCTGAGAAAAAATGTCGTCATCTTGCCACACGCATGTTGACAACAGATGGGACATTTCAGTTTAAAAAACTGCTTATTGTGGGGAGAGCATTGTAATTTTAAGTTGGGATAGTAAGTCAAGCTGCTATCATCAGAACCCCAGATATTGGAATGAAGAAAGCTTTGGGGCTTTTCTTTTTTTTTTTCAAATAATGGATTATTAATTATATTGGTGATGCAAATATTTATTGACTTACGAATTATTTAAGCACCATGAGTATATATTGTTCACTTTCTCAAAGCTTGATTAATTGTAAATGTGTTTGACAAACTTTCTCCGTGGTCTGGAAGCCATATGCGGAGAGAACGTATTAGTTATCCACAGTTTTTCTCTTTTCTGTTCTTTAATATTTCTCACTCACAAATCTGCAAAAAAAGAGGTATTAAATGAAGTAATATAAATTGAAGGTCTGGTGGATTTGAATATGATACAACTAAAAAGGACAATGTACACATCCATACAAGATCCTCACCTTTTGCATCCCTGCGTGAAAAAAATAAGAGGATGTCTGATTATGCCCAATGCAGCCAGTGGACATGGAACACGCATGTTCCTTGCATTTTCAACCCGGAACATGCAAAAGGAGGTCATGTCTTAGACGCCACGCATGACCACAAACACAACTGTTCACCAACATTTATGGAATGCCAAGAATAGGACGTTACTTTCGTGACATTCCAAAAATGACTAGTAGATATTCCTTGGTAACTGTAACAAGTAGTCCACGAATTTACTTTATTTTTCGAGCATATTCATATAACAATAACAATATGTTATTGTTGTCAAACACTCTTTTAGGAGTCATTCAGTAGTAGGACATGAATAAAGTTTGGGATAAATATATGATAGACTAGAACTAGTGTTTTTGAGGCAGATTCATGAGACAATTACTGAGTGTCACTATTACCAAACAACCCTTTAAAGGTGTGTTTGACAATACGAACACTAACACAATGTTTCATTAGCATGTCCTTCTTTGGGACAAATTAATAGAACAGTCTATTATGTTACTTTACCAAATGCCCCTAGCTAAAAGTATGTTTGATTTTCATTTCTCAAATGCTAAGAACAGAATTTTCAAGGGTGGCACTAAAAGCAACAAACCATTTATGGCCGGTGCTCACGAGGTTTTTTAGCCATATATTGAAGGTTTCAAATCCTCGATTCACAGGGTGGTGAAAACTAGTGTTTGTTTACACTGTGGGCCTTACATATACAAAAAAGATTTCAGATCAGATCTCAAGCTACGAAATACATTTCAAGGGGTCATTTGATGACAGTAACACACTGATTTTGCCTCATTTTTGTGACAGATTCATGCTGACAGTAACAAATAATGTATTACTGTTGCCAGATGAATCACTAAAAATACCAGTCTATGCTAAAGCAGTTTGATACAGTGAAGAGCCAGAACTTTAGTAAGAGAGCGAATGCCAAGTACTGTCCATGTTGTGTAACAGTAAGATCATCTGCTGATAGTGCCTCCCAAGTATCAGGGAGACCTACTTAGTTGGACTGTCTTCTAGGGGCAAGGGTAAAAAATATTTCAGATACTCGTCAGAGCAGTACCTGCATCCTCTCTTCCTTTATTTCGACGGACGCTAGGCAGGCTTTTCATGGCTCAATTATGGGCACAGGACAAACTCAAGCCCAGCTGCAACCAAAATGTTACCATTGATTCACGTTACTGAACACTCTTATCAAAGTTGGCGCAGATGCGGCACTTGGTATCCGCTTTAGGTGTTCTTTTTGTTAATACTTACTGGAAAGGAAGATAAAAGAGAAACGGCGTGCATTTTTAGTGAAGCATTTGTCTGCACTTTTAAGCCGGTGTAATGGAGTTTTGCTTGCCAAACAAAACCAACTTTTTGCATCTTTATCAGGACTTATTCAAACACTTTGCAACAAAAAAAGAAGAAGTATTTGGCCTCCCCAGCATATGTTTATTCACATATTCCCCACAAGAAATGCATAAAAAAAGTTTCATAGTTTGTGTATGGACTTAAACAATCACCTAAAACCTCTCCCCACCGTTCATTCAAGATGCTTTGGATGGCGTCCAATAAAGAATAGAGTCTATCTAGATTCTATAAGATATTTCGGCCCTGGCGCATGGCCCGGTGCTTCGACACCATTTGTCACTCAACGAGTGGCATCTGAAGAACAGTTGGCGGTATTGTAGCATCAGAAGGTGCTCGGGAGTTTATTCACGAGTTGATGTTGGTTTAAAATTTATCGGGTCAGCCCGGTTGTGCCCGATAAGCCTGGGTGGAGCCGATAAATTTTTTAATAAACTTATATTAAAACAGTTAAAATTTAAATGTTTATTTTTCTTACAAAATATTGAACATCATTTGACAACCGGGCTATGCGATGCATATCAACCAATACAAGCTGAATCGGTACAATAATAACACAAAGTACGCGGATTTTTTGTTCCACTTTTTGCAGCAAGGTTGCAGGCTTGCAGTTCTCATAGCAGATAGCGAATTGGAGTTTTTATGTCAATGAGCTTGCCAGTGAGTCAGGTGGTTTCCTATAGGCGACATCAAACTTGTAAAGAAGACAAACGCAAAACTGTCTAAAATGGAAAAAGCCACTGGTGCATAAACATTAAAGAGAGTTCATGCATTTCTTTGCCTTCGAACTGTGGAAGTACCTTCTGTCTCCACCTCAATTATTTGGTCCTTCAATTATTAAAGAAGTGCCTAGAAACAAACAATCAAATAGCCTTACCTCTGGGTTTGATAGCTAGGAAGACAATTGAATGGGCCAGAACGCCTCCCTCCAATAATTCAAGGCCCCTGAACTGATGTAAAATAATTGTCCATTCAGTGCTCTTTCTCTCTCATCTATATATATATATATATATATATAGAGAGAGAGAGAGAGAGAGAGAGTGAATGTGTGATTGACCCCTCATACCCAAAGGTGTTGGCATAGTGGGTGAGTTAAGACTAGCATATGTCTCCATTGCATTCTCATGAAAGACATTTTTTATACAATTTGAAGCTATAGATTTACGGTTTATAGTCTCCAAGGGTCTAGTAGGCTTAGAAGTCCAGCCAATGCTTCCAAAAAACCCAGCCTGTGGGCTCGTGTGGTAAGTTGCCCACACAGCCTCGTGGATTTTTTTTTTAATGTTCAAGATGGATCCGAGTCCAGGCAAATGGAGTTGCCCCTACTGGACCTAATTTGTTGCCCCTCAGCCACATTTGGGGAATTCTTAAGCCCCATTATGACCAAAAGGGCAAAGGGGGAACCGTTGAGCTGATGACACGTAGCAAGGCAATTCTTCTCAGTTCATCACGTGCAGTGAGTAGCGAATTTTGAACCAAGTCAGCCGACTTACAGGGATTTAATGGTCAGAGGTTCCTACAGTTTACGTGTTAAATTCTTAGGCCCCATTAATGGAGAAGAAAAGGGGGGGTTGCTTTCTAATGCTTTAAAACAAAGAAGTTGCTTTCTTTACAATTGTTCTCACTAACAATTGTTCTCACTCAATCTGAGGATCTTTTCAAACTAAACAAAGAAAAGATGGTTGTACTTTGTTTTAGTGCAGAGATTGAACCCTTTTGTTTTATTTCCTCCTTTTTGCTTCCACCCAAGTTTTGGTTGTCCGCAATTACAGTTAACGGCGGGTTACAGGAAACTGATGTCATGTTTATTCAAAGCATGAACTAAGAACTGTCTCATCCCTTAACATTATCTGCTCTAGAGCAGTAAAAGGATTTGCTTTGTAAAGTCATTAGGATATCATTTGGGCAAGATCTGGTTTATAAGATATTCCAATGTTCCATTATGCCAAATCCAGTTCAGGCTCAACCACAAGTCACTGCCTTCTGCAGTGTATGTGGTAGATATGGTTGTGTATTAGCTTTCCTTGGGGCTATTTATAGAGTTGGGAGCTTCTTTTTTCTTCCGCTTTTTGGTAGTTCGGATTATCTTTTGCATCTTGAAAGGTATCAAAATTTTCCGTGTTTGTTTCAAATAGAGATGCCTAATGTAGTGGTTTTACAGTCTGAGCATGTGCTTGACTCCAGAATACTCTTTTGTTCCGCAGTTTTATTGGCCCACAGCTATTTCATCGAAAGGTTAGATTGTCGATATAAACTGATGGGCATGATCTATACGGTTTATTTAACAGACGGCAAGTTTTTAATCACATTATTTGGCATATAAGACTGGGGACATTAGAAATCAACAACTCACAAATATATCAAAATTGAATGGATTAAAGCCACACTTTTGTTACCAAAAAAATAAACTCAAACATGCTGACGACACTCGAAAACTCTATAAATACTCTATGAATTCTATGAGAAGGATGCCAAAGACAAGGTTATAATGGCTTATGTTTCCTGCATCACAACCACCCTTGTGAGATGTGCGCCTAGGGCCGAGGGCTCTCCCAAATTTATTACTAGTACCAATGCTAGTTTCACACCATGGAGCACCAATGCTAGTGTGAGATGTGGGCCTAGGGCTGAGGGCCACGGTAGGTCTGCTGCACGAAAAAGACCTTCGAGATACCAGCCAAGTACATGGAACTATGACTTCCAGTCTATTATCAGAGCAATATCAGTAAGTTCCCATACTTCTTATTTAATTTTTTTTATTTGGTATTAAATGTGTTGATTCAAATATTAAAATGAAATCAGGTCGAAACACAAAGGACTATAGTCGAAGAATTGAGAAGAAAGATGGGGCAAATTATAATATCAATAATTGTGCACTTATTATTGAAAGCGGTGGGTTACTTGGTCTGGCGCGTAAGTATTTTCCATACTTCTAATTTACATTGTTATTTTAATTATTTGGTATTATAATTTATAATGTGATCGTGCAGATTGAAACACAAAGAACCATCGTTGAAGAATTGAGAAGAGGAGGACTGCATTTCATTGACATGCTAGGAAAAAGAGGATGGAGCTTCGAGGTTTCGGCAGCAGGGAGGAAAAAGAACCAACTTCTGGGCCTTATCTATGCCCTGTTATACATATGTAAGCACCACAAGCCCTAATGGAATGTAATTTTCTTGAGTTGATAACAATTCATTGATAAGAGCAACCAATTGTGTATACACTGTCTCTTTCCCGGCATAGATAGATATACAGTAAATATGATTTTGCAGAATTGCCTTATCTTTGCTTAGGGACGACCGAACGATAAAAATGCTTCACGTTGTGAGGAAAGTAACTAAAACCACAAGAAAATATACAAAAAAAATTAGAAGTATCATAATGAATTGATTTTTAACTTGTTAATTAAATNCTGCCATACATTTCCAATAGATATGGATTAGCTTTTCTGGTGTAGTAAAAAATATCTGAATGACTTCCACCAGCTGTGGTTAAACACAGTCATACATGAATGTGTATAACACATGCACAAAGGAGCAAGTCCCAGGTACCAGCAGCCCTCCATGCTACTGAGCTTCCCAAGTGCCCAACTTCCTTAGCCAAATGTGGAAGAATAGTACAGCAGGGGTGGGCCACTTCTTGCACCTATTCCTGCCAGGCTCTAGATAAATAATTCTACGCTAGAGAAATTTTCAAGCTTCGCTTTAAAGAATGTAAACGGTTCCTGACACTCAGGTTAGTTATCCGGTCGCGTCAACATCCCCTCGGCCGGATTTGGTAAACCAAAAAATCTGATCACTTAACCAAGAGCACGAAACAATTTTGCTTGAATGATACCAGATCTTGCAATTATCAAACATTAATTGGACTGCTCGTATTCAAATTCTGCTTTAGAAGATATTACCTCCTACATGTAATGCGTAATCCGATTAAACTAAGATTTAGTTAGGCCAGAACAAATGTAACTTAACAAGAAAAAATAATGAAAGCACCTCATGGTAGCAGTAAGAAAGCTCACTCGTTCATCGATCACCATACTTATACACCCGAGAGAACTCCCAAACATGAAAACTCGCCAGAATTAGTGTGAGTTAGAGATATTGCACAACAAAATTTGCTTAGTAAGGGAAATTGGTAGTTGTAAATTTTATCTCTAAGACAAGTTTCTTGAGGCGACAATAAGTAAATCATTCGATTAATCTGTGCAACTAGTTCATGTGTGTTTCATATAGGCTTGTTGAGCATCAAGTAATCACGAAATACCTTATTCATTCCGTGAGACTTCAAATAGTTTGGGCCATTCCGTGAGACTTCTGCTATTTCCAAATAGTGCCCGCTGTCTGCCTGAACTCGAGCGGTTCGCTCCCTTTTGCTCCGTGAAGACTCTGGACAGAGTCTCACGTGCTGGTCTCAGCCTGGCTATCATCAGTTTCTATCGAAAATCATTCTTGTGGTCTGCTTATTTCATTTCCACCTTTGGCTAAGGAAGTTGGGCACTTGGGAAGCTCAGTAGCATGGAGGGCTGCTGGTACCTGGGACTTGCTCCTTTGTGCATGTGTTATACACATTCATGTATGACTGTGTTTAACCACAGCTGGTGGAAGTCATTCAGATATTTTTTACTACACCAGAAAAGCTAATCCATATCTATTGGAAATGTTTGGCAGTAGTGACATCTTCTCAGAAGGTAGGGGACCTGGATTCTCCTTTAATTTTAAAACAATGGCAACGATGGCATGAACTCTGAAACGGCAGTTCGTTACGGCAAAGAAAACACAAAGAGAAAAGGACATCAATAAAATTTTATAAGTTCAGTAAAAACTGTTACAAATGCAGCAAGGTGACAGATTTAACTGAATATTGAAACTGAAGTTTACTTAGGAAAAGATGAACTCTTTAAACCCTCTTTAGAAGCATCGTCTCAAATCTCGCATAGAGTAAATGATTGTTGTTAAATTTTTCGCTGGACTATCATCAGGTTATTCTGCAACCAAAGCTCAAACGCTTACAAGATCAAATTTTTTCGATCTTGATGAGGCCTTCAACAAGGTAAACAATTGGTTGTTACCGTTCTTGCATCTATGAATAATTGACAGTCATCTTTGGAGGAAGATGAAGTCCACAATACCCTTCCCGTGGTAGAGGAAGAAGCCGTGGAGGAGTCCAATTCTCATATTGTGGTCCCCTTAGCCACTTAGAGGATACTGGAATAAAATGGGTAAACCTAATACATCTGCATCCACGACTGTGACATCCTCATCAATTTCAGCTCCAAACACACAGTCTCTTATTTAAGGTTTAATCACTTTGATGTTATCTTGCTTATTACCATACCTGATCCTGATCTGTCAGGAATATCTGCAGCAAAATTCATTAAAAAGGAAATGTAACCTTTTGGAGCGTAGGCAATTGATATACCCAATAAATACCTTGGGTATCTAAGAGTTGTCATTTCAAAGCGTCTCCTTCAGCATTTGCTTAATTTGATTTGCTCTGTTATCAGCATTGATCTGGATATAGAACTGTTTGGTTTTTGTCCTTGTTTTGGACAAAGGTAAAACATAATCCCAAATGGCTTATAAAGAATAGAAAATGGACCGCTTCAATTATTAGATTTGACATTGGGATATCTAAAAACCAACATGTATCGCTTGCCATTATTAGCTTATTAATGTATCAATCAAAATAAACGCCATATTGGCCAATATTGTATTAATGAGACAATGTCTGCCCTCATTTGACTGCCTTTCATGGGCTGATCAGTTTCGGCAAGCCCACAGACACCATCTTTAGGTTCTGAAAGCAGAGCAGCGGCTGCTTTCTGCGTGCCTACCAATCTGTCTATAGGAAGGTTTTTCCTTCAGATGCAATCCGACGGAAACCTAGTGATATCAATATGCTGAGGAAGCCAATGGAGGATAAGACTGTTGTATATTATAGATAGACAACTTTGGCTATGGTCAATTCCTTTCATATACAATATTCATTTAGGCATAAACAATATAGACAGAACAAAGGAGACATCAATAAGTATTCTGTCTAAACAGTAAATGGCCTTCACAATATATTGTGCACGGTCAAACATATAACTAAGCGCGCTAAACAACGATGTAATTTTTTAATGCAATTTGTAGGCCTCCACAACATCGTTGTGGAACTTACAGACATCACATACAACAACTGAGTCATCAGGAATAATAGAACCTGTGGTAACTCTGTCATGACTCCCAATTAGGTTGAGCTCCGCTATAACTGCTGCTGTAGCAGCATATCCCATACTCTATATGGGAATTGGCTTCCTGCCAGTACCCCAAGTGATGAACACTTGTCAATTTGGTATGACTTCTGTGCTGCCTGCATAACCCCTTTTACCTCTCATAACGTTTATTTATAAATATGTATAGTAGAGTACCCAAGCCTAAAATCACGACACCTGTTAGAGTACCTTGAAGTTGAAGTATGGCATTAGAAGGAGGAGGTTGAAGAAGAACTATCTATCGCCGTGGGTGTCCATGTAGTTAGAGCAAGAAGAAAAGCTGCACAGGTTTTCGAAGCACAATGTTTTAATTTAATTAGGTAGGGCTTGAGTTTTAGGAATGGGGCCGGGCCCCAACCTAGGTTCCAAGTGCCGGCTAGGCAGGCTTGATGCCGAGGCTTAATCCAGAAGCCAATATTGATGATGTTTGGCTAAGTTATCTAGAATTGATGAAGATGGATGAAAAAACACTCAGGACATATAGTACATGAATAAACAAAGTGTTGATGAGCATTAGTAAGAAAATAAATAAAATTCGTGGGATTGTGAGGGCGACTACCATACACCTGGATGTCAAACGAGAGGGGCTGGAACTAAAGTTGAGTTTAATTGGTAGATTTATCAGTTAATCCAGGATAAGATGTGGATACAGGACCTGCAAGTGGAGGTCTTTTTTCATTGAAGATTGTAAACATTAGTTAATACTTGAATTATAGAGAGAGAGAGAGAGAGAGAGAGAGAATTGGACATGAAAATATGAGTCTCTTATACGTTATCCTTACAAAGGACATTGATGCATTAATCTCATAAGGAAAGGACATAAAATAAAACAAAAAGAAGAGGAAAAAATAGACGTAGGAGGGGATTGGGGTTATCCTTATGTGGACATGTGTTGATCCATTCCACATCGCAACCACTAACCCCCTCTTTCCGTATATAATATATCATATATAACACAGCTCATCACCAATTACAATAGTCCCTCTCCTTCCTCCACCTTCGACCCCACTTACAAAGAGGTTAAGCCACTCCTGCCTTGGGAGGCGGGGCGGAGAACTCCAACTCTACCTACTTACTTTGGACACCATGCGCTAATCTTGCCCTCAATTCTCTCCTGAGAATCTTGCCTGAAGGAGCCTTCTGGAAGAACACCTTCTGTATCTGTATCTTATTGTAGAATACCACCTGCATCAAACCATTAACGTACTTTTACTTGTTTGAAACAACGAATCTGTTTGGATAAAGAGGATAAAGACGATGAATCAGCTAGAAACGTGAGGCTGGTAAGTGAAGATTGTATGGAAAAGAAAGAAAAATCAAAAGATATGAAAAGGCGACAATCTGATGTTGCGGAAACTGACTGCTAACTAGCTCATGATAGTGTACCAACTTTCTCAGGTGATTTTTTTTGTTTACTTGCTTTGAGACTTCATGGCACTTCGTGTCTTCCCTTCATATACCGTAGAATGTGTAAAGTAGAGGAACATATGAGAAAGCCAATCAGGAATGAATTAAATAAAAAAATACTACGTATTATGAAAAGAGTCTTTAAATTTGGTTTTGTTTTTGGATTATTAAAATGCTAAAGTTGATAACTAATCATATTCTTTGTCCCACAACCAAATGGCATAACGTACAAATCACATAAAATTGAGTACACAAAATTTTTTAAGCATAAAAAACTCCCCCAAAAATGTCTTTTGATATAATCTAAACTAGATTACAAAATAGAACTTACCAATGTGCTGTTTCTCATAACAAGAATAACAACGCCACAGTTCTTTTAATTTGGCCTGTCTGTTCTCCAACATTCTGCCTTTTACTATAAAAAGGTCCCAACTCGGAATTTAGAATGCAAACACTACACGTTCCTCGTGTAGTGTTTACTATAACGGCGTCGCTCCGCTCCGCTCGAGTGCCCAAACCACAGAGATAGAACACACCTGCAATGCTCTTTGCTCGTGGCCCCAGACGAGCATTCATCACTTTTAATAAGAGGGAGAGGGAGACGACGAAAAAGTGCATAGATAAGGCAGTGACTTGTGTATACACTGTCTCTTTCCCGGCATAGATAGATATACAGTAAATATGATTTTGCAGAATTGCCTTATCTTTGCTTAGGGACGACCGAACGATAAAAATGCTTCACGTTGTGAGGAAAGTAACTAAAACCACAAGAAAATATACAAAAAAAATTAGAAGTATCATAATGAATTGATTTTTAACTTGTTAATTAAATNCTGCCATACATTTCCAATAGATATGGATTAGCTTTTCTGGTGTAGTAAAAAATATCTGAATGACTTCCACCAGCTGTGGTTAAACACAGTCATACATGAATGTGTATAACACATGCACAAAGGAGCAAGTCCCAGGTACCAGCAGCCCTCCATGCTACTGAGCTTCCCAAGTGCCCAACTTCCTTAGCCAAATGTGGAAATGAAATAAGCAGACCACAAGAATGATTTTCGATAGAAACTGATGATAGCCAGGCTGAGACCAGCACGTGAGACTCTGTCCAGAGTCTTCACAAACAGGTCACTTGGTAACCTAATGGCCCAAGGTTTTCCTATTTCAGACTTTAGACCACACCAGGCGGCTTAGATATCCTGAGCAAAATGTTTTTTCCAAGTCCTTAAAATTGAAATTGCCTGATCCAGTTACTTTGAGTTATGATTACACCACATGCATTTAGACCTAGACCCAACGCACTCAAGTTCAATTGGGATCCCATTTCAAATCAGATCTAAGTTCATCTAATCAGTAATCACATGTCCAATGAGAACCAGGTCTTGTGTACTCAACAAATGAAATCTCAGACCAAGAGAAGCCTAGGTACATCAAGGACTCGACCAAATCAGATCCAGATCAAATCTCGCCTGAGTATGAGGAAATCCAGGCCCATCTGGTTGGCAGGTCTGCTTAGATAATATTCAATCTAGGTTTATATTTACCCAAGTATGATATGAAAAAGATTTATTTGGACAGTCCTAGCTAGACTTTCCAAGATTTAACTAGTCTTACATCCTTTCAGCTACAAATAAAACCAGACTAGGTTCCATGCAGGTATGCAGTAGTGAAGTAAACTGGTCAGACTCAGGTCACATCCACTGCTTGCCAAATCAATCTGAATGGATCCAACCAAACCAAAAGTCAGATTAAGACTTGTTTCAGTGCTAATATCCAAAAATTAAACTTAATCTGGCTCCAAATAATAAGATTGGATCCAACCAAGAACCTCACATATAAGTGATGTCCATTAGGGAAAGAAGAACAAAAGCATGCTCATTCTTCCAACAGAATTCAGGAAACGGCACATTAGCTCTGATAAAGGGTGTCAAATCCTCTAAGCAATGCATTCAAGTCTAAGTACACACATCTTTGCATACAACAATCTGATGAGATTTGAATATTTAACTGTATCGCCGTTTGTATTCAAGATAAACAAAAATTTAACTGAAATTGGGTTCCTCTTTTCTGCACCAAGTGCCAAGTTAAACAGGTTTTGTGTCAGTTGGAAATCCAACCCAAACCCGAACCACTATTATCGCTAGCAGGCACTTATCCAAACAAACATGCATTGACTGAGCAAACCTAGTCAATTGGGGCTGCTAAACAATTGGTTCTGGAAGTGCTGAATACATGAAGATTGAATCTTGTGCAGCCAAAAATGAAAACAAATATTATACCATTGACATATTTGCAATCATACTAGTGAGTCTGAAGCAGATCCATGTCTGGTCCAGGTAATGTTCACTCAGAGTTGAGTCATAAAGTAGATCAGACATGGTTCACACAAATTCCCGATACATTCACACATACATAAGCAAATGACTACCAAGAGGAAGAGCCCATTGCAAGACGTGAGGCAAAGGCCTGCTGGGAAAAGCATGATCCAATTCTCCCCACTCTCCATCCTTGGACCATAAACCAAGGAAAAAAGGAGAAATATTTAAGACTTGATCAACCTTGAGAAAGTCTTCTGAGTGGACTTGCACCCATTCAATAACGTTTATTGCTTCCAAGGCCATATGAATTTTGGGACAAAAACACATACATCCACTAGAAGCACTTTTAACTCACCAACTCTTTTCTTAGCTGTACTTGACTGCCATCTAATACATAGTGTGGAAGAAAGCCCGTATAGATAGAGACAGTACAAATAGAGGAGTGATAATCAACGTAATATAAATCCAGAAGGTTTTCCATTTTACCAATTTTATGATGACCACCAGCAAGTACAGTCCACTACGAAAAACTTACATTGCCGTATAAATGATTGCCACCGATGCCAATAGAGCTATTTATGAAGGAAAAAAGGACTATAACTAATCATGAAACTTAAAATGCTCACATTGCATAATGAATGTGAAGCCTGATCCATAATGAATAGGCTTGTAAGGGCATTCATATAATTTTACGCTTCGCGGGTTTGCCCTAATCACCTTGTTTATGAGGAGCGGTTTCTTGTATTCTTTGATTCTCCTATGGCAGTGAAAAAGACTTTGTATGGCCGTGGACATAAGATAACCATGTCTCTGAACTACGTAAATCCTTGTCTTCTTCGGTTTTCTTCTCTTGGTGTGTTACGAGAGAGAGAGTGAGAGAGCATTGTTCCCTAACATGAATTTTGACAACGTGCTCCTGAGATGAAGAACATGTTTTCCTTGCTCGGGAAAGGAAACATGCTTCAATGCAGCAGGAAAATGTTCCAAGAAACTTGACCAGCTCTTTTGCCAAATCATGGAAATAAAAGACATTTAATCAACAATCTAAGCTAATGCAAACATTAATACTTTTAGTAACCTAACACTTCTCAAAGCACATGACTAGCATGCAGCAGCAGAAAATATTTATCATAACGAAATTTGTTCAGTCACTCAAGTGGTCCACACTCGCAGAGCGTAGGGCTTTGCTCGTGATGTTCCCTAATGCAATTCTCATTGAAAGTTGCGACGGTGCTCTGTACTACCTTCTTAGCTATGTAGAGCAAAAAAAAAAAAAAACCATCTTTCATGCGACAGATGTAAACTGGAAACACTAGAGGAAAAAGAAAAAGAAAAATACTTATTCTCGGCTCCCTAAAAACCACTCTGCTTTTAGGAAAAAAAGCCACAGAAGGGAAAAAAAAATGTCAGGCAGGTGCATGCCGAAAACACCCATTGCTTTTTTTGATGGAGATGCAAAGAGGTGCTCCATAACGGGTAGTGGACGAACTAAACCTCAGTTCAACTCATTCATTAAAACAACTCGCGTTAAAATAAAATCTTCGGCTTGATAACTCGAGCAAGTTGAGAAGCCAGACCTGTTCAAGCTTGGTTAATATTATCTACAAAATATGTTTCATATGCATATGCCACGTCAAACATTTTACAGCAGGCGCCCTTGCATTCATCGTTCATTTCTGAAAAAAAAGAAGAAAAGCTTAATTTTTTAGAATGTCTTTGCAAATGTATATCATTTCGGACCCCTCTTCCCATATTATACTGTTGAAAAGCATTCAATTGGTAGTACCACCTACCACCTACCATGAGTATTACAACCCACCGTCTCGAAAAAAAGGCCCAAGCTCCACTTGCTCAATCAGATCGGCCCTTTAGATTAAAAAAAAAAAAAAACTTACAATATGCTCTTCACGCTAATCACAATAGGATCACTGCTAATTTTGTTTCCTTACACTCTAGTCCTCTTTTTTAATTCATGCAACAATAAAGAAACAAACCAGAAGGTAAGCAAGCGGGAAAATAGGTAAAATAAAACAAACAACCAATTATCCTAATATCACGTGTATTCTAATTTATGTGCCTATTCTTACAGCTTAGGCACCTTCCTACCATAACCCTCTCTTTAATCATATAATATAAAAATGTAATGAACATATAGCCAATCATGTTTGGAGCAGGTTATATGTTAGGGTTAATCATATAATATAAAAATGTAATGAACATATAGCCAATCATGTTTGGAGCAGGTTATATGTTAGGGGAAACGAAACGCAAGGTATTTCCCCCAACCCCAATTCTCCTTCTCTCTTTCAAGGCCACATGTCTCCATTATGCCCGACAAAGGTGGGCCAAAAAGCACACACAATGTTGTTCATGAGTCGAGTTCGAGTTGACCTATCAAGCTGAATCAAGCATAATGCGGCTTAAGTCCTAACAACCTAAGTTCAAGCTCAAAATTATCATGCTTCAACTTAAAAGGCCCCATAATTTAAGCTTCAAGAATAAGGAGTCACTCAGTTGAGAGCTAATAATACTGGAAAGACTAAACAAGTAATTGTTAAACTTGAAATATATATTTTTTGCAGCACTAAGAATCATAAGACACACCTATCTAAGTCAAACTTAATTGGATTAAGGTTGGCTCATTTAAAATGTGCTGATGGAATTAGCTCGAGCCGAGCCTCATATGAACCGAGTGACACAGGTTTGACTTGAGAACGAATTCAAACAAATGTGGCGGCCACACAAAGTAGCACGGGAGGTCAAATAGAAGAGTGCCTGAAATGCCTTTTATTGGTTTTAATAATTAATCTGCTTTATTGCTGAATGACAAAAGTAGTCTCAAGCTTCGAGGTCACATAAAGCATCATGTTCTGATACCAAATTAAAAAATAAAAAAGAAACAAAACACATAAAAACCAGCACTGAAAAGATTTTTTTATTAAGCGTGCATGATTTTTCATCATGAAAGACCAACATGAGTATTGGTTATACAATGCATAGAACACGCTTAAATAGTTGAAGTTCCTATAATTTTGGCAATGGTAAACATAGGAAACTAAATCTAATTTTTGTGAAAATATTTTTTTTTCCTTTATCATTAATTTTTATTGATCTTGGTAGGATTTTTTCCTTGAATTTCTCTAGAACGGTTGCATTCCAACCTTATAGTTAACACTATAATCTTGACAACGATAAACTTGAGAAACTAAATCTGATTTTTGTGGAAAGATTTTTTTTTCTTTTATCATTAATTTCTATTGATCTTGCTGGGATTCTTTCCTTAAATTTTTCTAAAAAAGTTGCCTTTTAACCTTATCATTAACAGAACGAGGCAAGGGTAGTAGAGGAGCAAGCACGACAACACATAAGGAAATTGCTAAGGGATGCATAGAGGAGGCTGAACAAGGAGTTGCTCTTTGCTCAAGCAGCAACCACATATCGCCTTCTTTCGTTCTTTTATGAATGTGGCTCTCAATATTGTGAGGGTCTCCCAGTGCATGTACAACTATGGAGATGGATCGGTGTCTTGGAGCTTGAGTCTATGGACTGAATCTACTCTCTCATTTTCAAGCCCATCAAGACTGCCTAAGCAAACCACCAATCATTGTTTCTCACTCTATCAACCATGTTTGTGCCACTAACTGAATCCTACATATGATGCTATGTATCATCATATAATAAATTGGGCACAATAATACATTAAAGTTAGTTCTTTGTCTCTTTGTCCTTCTCTCTCTCTCTCTCACATGTATGCACACAGTCTGTGTAGTGTGCTTAATTTCATTGACTTGCTTCGAATCTCAACTTTATTATACCTAGAATTGTTTGGCTTGGTGTGAACAATGATCTTATTTGGTAACTTGAACCAAAAACTATACAAAATGAGTTTTATAAGCTTAAAAGGACGATATTGACTATTAAGATCTTATTTATGCATTGTAACGTCATTTTAGGTAGAGTTCTATTGTTTTGAGGACCACGATTTACGTCTACATTTTGCTAGAAAATGTTATGGAATGTTAAAAGTGGGTGTGACAAATTCAACACACTTTTTCTAATTCATCTTTTGTAAGAAATCTTTTGGATCCCAAAAACAATAAATTCCAGAAATCATAATAAATAACAATTTAACCTTAATTTCAAACTTAAGCACATTTGAAAGTGATTATGCGAGTCGATGCATATGAACGACGTGAGACAGTGTTTTCGTTTCCGATACACATGAACGATACGTATGAGCTCCATTGACTCGGTGAAAATCAGTTGAAGTAGGCATGATTTGAGGGGTGGAGCCGATTCGACTAATAGCATTTCTCGAGAGAAACTTCACACTCAAAGCACTGTCTCCTCGATTCCCTCTATTCACTCAATAGTCGCTGGCAACCTGGATCACTGACGACCACCTGCAGCGCCCGTGATAGGTGACATTTCCCACTCGCATTCCCTGGTTTCTCTCCCCGACTCACTCTTTCTCGATCTCTTGTTCCCTCAATTGTTTTCTCCGTGCCTGCCACTTGCAGCCCAAATGTACAAACAACCTCCTATTCAAACTATTTTTCCGTAATTAAGCATGACCTCAAACGAAAGGAGCCCATGCAAAAAGAAAATAGAGAAGAAGTTATAAGCTGCTGCATTCTGCCGCCATACTTTCAAAAACATGTGAAACATCTCTTTGTCATAATTTGCTTTTCAGCCAATTGAGTAGACAATAGAAGGGCACAAGAAATTGAGCAGAAAACATGTGTTTTCATTTTCCTTTTGTGTCCTTTAATGTATACAACCAATTTTTATCGAATCAAGTTAATTTTCATGTTCACCTACAGTTTTTGCCTTTTGTGATTGTGATTTTCAAGTTAAGCTCATGGTCGCCTCTTTATCATCAAGAAATTGTAAAACTCAATTTCGTAATTCTTGCATAAAAAATCATGTATTACTTACTTCATTTGTGATACAAAAATATTATAGCATTAAATTGGATGTTTGTCATTTGGCCATTATATATTTCTGCTTTTTCGAGCGACCATCTTGAGATTTTATTCTCTGGAATTAGAAACATTTTGGCATTTTTCCTTGACGATA